>CM064525.1:26860264-27130151 GCA_032716605.1 Paralithodes platypus
AGTGTCTGACCATCCACTTCCGACTCAACGAGTCACACAGTAGCCGATGTCCACAGGGACGCGGCGACCCCATCCTCTATCCCTGATTTATCTTGGAAACAAGGTGCCCCTGCCTCGGCGGGGTCTTCTCAGGAGGATGCGGAGGGACAAGATGAAGTGTCATTAATTTCAGATAGGGAAGGACAAGGGTCAGGCTCAGGCCTGGACGCCGCCCATGATAATACTAATTCACCTGAAAGTTCTGCACCTAACCAGTTTGTTACAGCACAAGAAATTGATGGGTTACTTACTCATGCTCTATCAAAATTCTTTAATCAACAACGAGAAAACCCCACAATGGACTTGGGGGCTCCCTTGACAGGTTCTGCGGTACGGCCTCTGATAACGTCAATCGATTTATCTAAGATTCCTAACCCTCCTACTCTGTCACCGGCAGGGAGCTCTAAGCCAGCTACGGCGGCATTCACTACGTCAAATGTCAGGGTCATTACGGATGTTAATCCACCCCCTCTAGACAAAGCGCCTCTTAGAAAGGTAGCTATGCCCCTGCTTTATGGGCCAGACGAGTCATGGGTCCCTTTGAACCCCTCTAAGCCAGAGCTTGCCCAGCCTACCTTGTCAGGGGAAACTCCCGGTACCACGTGAGTGGTTTATCCAGGGAAATAAGTCTAAGAAATTAAGGGCATTGGATGCCTTGGGTAATGTTTTGGACGTAAATATCAAGGCTATACCTAGTTATTATCATCAGGATTATTTTGTTTATGCATCTAAGCCTGCTTTACCCCCTGCCTCAGCTTCAAAACTTTTTTCAGACTGGTCTAAGCTGGATGGGTTTAATGATATTAAGGCTCTGTCGGCTATTACTCCTGAACTAGATTTACAGACCGTCACAGACGAGACAGCTAATCCAGTGTTGAAGGTGGGACAGTTGGGACCAGGACCTTGGGTGGATTGGGAGGTAGAGGCTCAAAACTTTGCAACCACTTTCACTTCTAAATCTTCCCACCAGATCCCTCAGGATACACATTCATGGTTCTCAATGCCGGTAGGTTCTGCCGGCGGAGTTCCGTCAGCTTTATTTTCTTTTTTAGCTGCCCCTAAGATTAATCTTTGTGAACTAAAGGAACCATTCATTACCCCTACCCCTTCTCACCTAGACAGAGAATTTAGGCTAAGGGGAAAAGCTTTCCGCCTGTTTTCACAGTACATAGTTTCTCAACAGGTGGCTAAGTCTTTACTCAGGTCTACTCAGGCAATCGCAGACGCGGATGCTCGAAGATCAGTTGAATTATCCCGGCGTCTGATTCTTCAGTCGTCAATTCAATCCTTAGGTGACATACGCACAGCCTTACTTGAGGCGGTGCGAGCACGACAGGATCTTAGGATGTCATTAGTTCGCAAGCTGCCTGATCGCATTGCTAACCAGGTGGTAATGTCCCCAGTACTTACACCTTCTTTAATGTCCCCTGATGTATGGCGAACAGTGTTTAACATGGCACAGGCCGTGAAGCACAGTCCCGCACAGGCTAAGAAACCCGCATTTAACTTCCCCAAACCTAAGCCTCCTACTAAAGCTCAGCCAGGGGGTTCTAAGCCGTTTCTTCCGCCTAAGTCCTCCCAATCCCCCCTGGGTCAGTTCAGGCATAGACAGAGAGGGTTTTCAGGACAGAGGGGACGCGGCCAGTATAAACCGGGCAGGGCCAGTCTTCGGCCCACACCAGCCAGCCGGCGAAGCGTCCAACACCACCAAACCCACCATCAAAAAACTAAAGTCTTTCTCACTCCCAGTGCCTATCTTAGAGCCGGAGGAACCGAGGGAAGTACAGCCGGCGAACCCTTGTCTGCTAACTGGGTCGTTCCGAACGTGTCACCAAGCATGGCCGTTAAAAACCTGGGCACGGATGGTGGCACGCAAAGGCATCACTTGGCAGTGGCTCCGGCGACCTCGCTTACGTCAGCCGACAACGGCAAATTGTGTTTCATTAGAGGTGGAGCTGCTGGTCCAGGAGATGATTGCCAAGAATGTCATCATCCCGGTACCCCCAGATTACCCTGTATTCACGTCAAAACTGTTTTTGGTTCCCAAACGGGACAGTGTTCAGATGAGGCCGGTCGTAGACCTGTCGTATCTGAATCTTCACATTTACAACGAGTCTTTCAGAATGTTAACAGTTCATCAAATCAGGCTAACACTTCCGCCGGGTGGCTGGATGTGTTCCCTAGACCTGACAGACGCCTATTGGCACGTGTCGGTCAACAAAAGATTTCAAAGGTTTCTGGCCTTGAGGATCAGGCACCAAAATTTTGTTTTTCAGAGGATGCCGTTCGGTTTGAACCTAGCACCTCGATTATTCACGAAACTAGTCCGGCAAGCCCTGATGCCATTGTTAAAACAGGGAATCAGAGTGTTGTGGTATCTAGACGACTGGCTGGTGGTGGCAGAGACACAACAATTATGCATAAAACATGTCAATATCATTTTAAATCATGTCAAAACTCTAGGCTTCAAGGTAAATCTGGTAAAGTCAAACCTTGTTCCCTCAAGAGTAATTCAGTGGATAGGGCTGGTCTGGGACACCGCCGCTCTCACTCTGAGTCAGAGTGTGGACAATCGCAACAGGTTTCGCAGGAAACTGTTCAGGTTTCTTCACAGTCTGACTACGACACGAAGAGTCTGGGAGTCTCTGGTCGGCTCTCTCAACTGGATTCAGCTAACTGTCAAGTTGGGCCGGTTGAAAGTAAAACGATTAATATTGGAAGGCAACAAATATTTCCCACTCTTACCGGCGGGAAAATTATGGCCCATACCAAAATTAATCCACACCTTACTAGCGGTCTGGGCGAAGAGGGAAACATTGCACTCAATCATGTCATGGACCTCTCCTCCTCCAACGGTATGGGTAGACACGGATGCGTCAGGCACCATAGGGTGGGGATTTCAGTCAAATCAGGGGCACCAGGGTCAGGGACTTTGGTCCCACTTAGAAATCTCTCACATAAATGTCAAAGAGTTACTAGTCCCCTTGTATTTCCTTCAGGCTCACGGCCCGGCGTTACGGGGCAAGTCAGTGGCCTTCAGAATGGACAATCTGAATGCAGTTCACTGTATTCAGAAACAAGGGTCAACGAGGTCAAGGAAGTTGCTACTCGTGTCGGAAGAGATTTTTGTTCTAGCCACCAGTCTAGATATTTATCTTCACGCATCTTATCTCCCAGGCGTAGCGAACGTCTGGGCAGACGCTCTGTCCCGGAGACAGAGCACGACAGTAGAATGGGAGCTCAAGCAACCCATTTTCGACCTAATGATTGCGGAGCTCTCCCATCCACAAGTGGATCTTTTGCATCCGAGGAGACTCACAAGCTCCCTCTATACCTCACCCGCCGGGCGATAACGCCGGCAGGGGGGCCAGACGCCCTAGTGACAGACTGGAACAGATGGAGCTCCATCTATCTGTTTCCGCCGCCAGATGCGTCACTAATGTGCCACGTAGTGAACAAACTACGAGTTTATCGAGGCTTAGTCTCGCTAATCGCGCCCCTGTGGCCGGCGCAGGTGTGGTGCCAGCAGTTAATAATGTGGTGCCCGGACCCGGTATCGCTCCCGGTCGGGTACTTCCACTTAGACACGATTGGCAACCTAGAGACCTCGCTGACTTTTGCATTATGGACATTCAGGAGGCCAAGTGGCTAGCACCATACGGTAGGGATGTGACCAATAAATTGCTCAATCAATATACTCAGTCTACTAAGCGACAATATCAATCTCATTGGAAAGCTTTTACTTCTTGGATTGTTAGAACGGAACAAAATGTACCCTCAGTGGCATTGGTTTTTAATTACTTGAACTATCTGTTTGAGCAGAAACGTTTATCTGTGGTTACTTTGAAGAATCACTTAACTGCGATTAGAGTGCCCTTTTTCGACCTTACAGGTCTATCCATACCGGTGGCGGAGGAAACAGGATTTATGAGAGCGTGTTTTAAACTCCGCCCACCTCCCCGTCAGCTCATGCCTACTTGGTCTCTGGACAAAGCTTTGTCTTTACTTCATTCTCGTCTGTATCAAAATACTGCAGACTTTGCTTTAATCTTAAAGAAGGCAGTTTTCCTTTTGGCTTTGGCCACCGGAAACAGAGTGTCTGAGCTGGCGGCGATGAGCAACACACCTAATTGTCTTAGGTTTGGTAGACTTAATGATTCAATTTCCATTGCACCCTCCCCGGCGTTTGTAGCCAAGAATGAGCATAGTGCACACGTGTTTTCTGAATTCACGGTGCCGGCGTTAAAAAGGGGAAAGGTGCATCATAATTTATGTCCAGTGCAAGCTCTAACCAAATATTTGAGAATAGCTCCTCATAACCCCCAAGGTGCTTTATGGGTAGCGAGTACGGGTCAACGCTTACTTAAACGGCGATTAGCCTCTCTTCTGGTAGAAGTCATTAAAGAGAGTAATCCCGGCGTTGTGGGTAGGGCCCACGATTTACGCAAGTGGGCGGCCTCTTTACGTTTCCTGAAAAACTTTTCAGTTGAAGATATTGCGTCCACACAGTTGTGGGCGTCTAATCATACGTTTCTCTCTAGATACTTGTCAGTTGCTCTAGACAAACCTTCCTTACCATGTATAGCTTTAAGGCAGAGGGTCTAGGTGGCCCTGCAGTCACTTATGTTTATTTTCAAGGAAGGGGGGGGGGGGGGGTGCAGTCAGTTGACATAGGACACCCTAGACCCCGCCGGAGTATGAGAGCTGTGATACAATTTAAGGTTAAAATGTGATATGAAAATTTCTCTGCGAGAATTTGTGCTAGTACAAAGTTTAGTACAAAACAACGGTGTTGTTATAGTAGTTTTAGCTGCGAAAGCAATGTAACATTAGTTCAATGGAGTTCATTAGCAATTGATCTCCACATGTATTTTGGGGTTTATGATGTGCACATATAAACTTATAACTTATTATTTTTGTCACCACTCGTTGAGTGGGGTGCCTTTTGTAACTACAGATCTGTGTTCAGAATCTTCAGGGTTACCTATTTTTGTCAGGCAGGCTTCTTTGAAGCACGCACCTGCCTGAACCCCCTTTTTCTTGTATATTTCCGGCCTACGCCGTATTAAATACATTTTTCAAAAGTAAGAATACTATGTGGTTGTTTTTATTATCTGCTTTTCTAGAGTTATGATATGATTACGAATGTCCCCCTCCAGTCTTAGATATCAGGCATGTTCGTCAATGATGGAGGGGCCACTAATAAATTATAGGTTTGACTCCTGTAAGGAGATAAAGAAAACCTAATATTTAGTAGTGGCCCCGTAATCATTGACGACTGGGGCCCTCCCGACCGTCCCCTTCCCATTCGTTGATGTATTAAGGATTTTGGTTTACTTGATATGTCAGTGAAGGAGGAATGACGCCTGATTCAGCGTCTGGTCAGAAATCCACACAAGTACATCCACGATATGATGGAAAGCTTATTGGATAGTTATTCTTATTTTCTTTTTGTTTTTATTTTTTACGAAGTTTTTTCGTAGTGAGAACCCAATTCATAATGACTGAAGCCATGAGTGAGGTCGCGTGCGCTCATGATGAAGGCTCCTCAGTTTTTAAATGCTCTGCGCGGTAGATTCAAACTACGGCGGATTAGTGTTTGAAGAGGATGCCTTATGTAATAGGCATGTTCGTCAATGATTACGGGGCCACTACTAAATATTAGGTTTTCTTTATCTCCTTACAGGAGTCAAACCTATAATGTGGTACCAACTCTGTAAATTGCGAACTGAATAAATATTATTATTATTATTATTATTATTATTATTATTAGTGTCAAACCAATTATACCTGCCCCAGACCTCTTTGTAAAAAGGTCGCTGGGAGGTAAAGACCAAACAAACAGACAGCATTGTTTCAATGGCTTTGAAAAGCAGAGAAAACCAAGGCCAACAGGTGTCAGCCTGATCACCTAGAAAACTGAGTGGAGCCCCCCTCGACGGGAATAACTCAGGAAGCCTGATCCCAGGCTCGACCATAGAAAATGCAGTTTCTGATGAGCCCTCAAGCGACCAAACTCGTCGGGGTAACTTACCCATTTTAGCCATCCTGACTAAAACTTGGTAAACAAAAACGGTGTTCTCGGAGCAACGAGAAAAACGCCGGAAAGGTAACCCACACTAAACCATACATTACAGGAGGGCGTAATGCATAAAGCAATGAATAACACAGGAAGCCTGCTCCCAGGCTCGACCACAGAAAACGCAGTTTCTTATGAGCCCTCAAGCGACCAAACTCGTCGGGGTAACTTACCTATTTTGAGCCATCCTGACTAAAACTCGGTAAACAAAAACGGTGTTCTCGGAGCAACGAGAAAAAACGCCGGAAAGGTAACCTACACCAAACGAGACATTTTAACACATTTCATACAAAGGGTGTGCGCAAAAATAGGGATACCTGAACAGGAAGGCGTAATGCATAAAGCAAAGACCGGGGCAAAGGTAGCCATTACAGAGACTGGTGGAATAATTACTCCAGGTTCTGCATAGACCCGCCGGGACCCAGCTCTGGAAAAAAAAGAAAATTCCAGGAATTAATGCTCATAAGGTTAACCCAAACATGTTCGCACACAAGTGTTAAATAACCCGCCGGGTAACGTGACGTAATACTCAACGACGACAGCTCGCTACGCGGTGGGGTTTCCTAAGTAAAAGATTTCAGAATATCTTAATTTGTCCAAAAGATTTATGAATACCCTCTGACATAATATATAAAGACCAGCATGGCGTTTATAACTGATGAAGTCTTTCCGGTGGTGTTTGTTTCAAGATTCAATTTTGGAAAAAAAAGAACTAAAAAAAAAGCCGGCCACCGAATTATCTCGTAGATCAAAAACTGGGAAGCCTGACAAATATACGAGATCTAATTTCTCCCGAAGTATCTTTTTAGATCGCCGTATGTTGAAGGCGGCGATACAAAACGTATCCCTCAATTGTCTGGTTAACTAACTGAATCGTAAATTCGTTATTCCCATCCCTCCAAGGAGCACCCGCCGGGTGTGAATATTAGTTTTAAAAAACGTTAACCCCAATTGTGCCCTAAAGCGCCGTATGTTGAAGGAGGCGATACACAATGCATCCCTCAATTGTCTGGTCAACTAAACTGAATTTTGCAAATTCGGGCATCCCACCCTTCCAGGTTGCACCCGCCGGGTGATTTAAAGTTTAAAAGTTAACCCCAAATGTTCCTAACCCCACTTCTTTGTAAAAGATCGCCGGGGAGGAAATACAAAGATCGCGAATTGCAAATCAGTCAATATAACCACCCAAAGGTACAACCGCCGGGTTTTATATGCAATGTCAAACCAATTGTACCTGCCCCAGACCTCTTTGTAAAAAGGTCGCCGGGAGGGAAAGACTAAACAAACAAACGGCATTGTTTCAATGGCTTATTAAAGATTTCAGCATATCTTTCACCTGTCCAAAAGAATTAAGAATAACTTCTTAATCCTCATAAAGATGAAGCATATCTTTATTAAAGATGAAGTCCTTCAAGTATCCCTTTACACTTGAGACACTAGTAAGATTCAGGCATCTTTTTATCCCATAAAAAGTCTAAGCCTATCGTAATCTCTAATCCGGCTTCTCCCAGAAGCCCTCATAGATCGCCGTCTTGAAGGCCGTGATACCCTATTGTATCAATCAATTGTTTGGCAAATTATCTCGAATCGCAAATCCGTTAATATAACCACCCGAAGGTACAACCGCCGGGTTTTATATGCAATGTCAAACCAATTATACCTGCCCCAGACCTCTTTGTAAAAAGGTCGCCGGGAGGTAAAGACCAAACAAACAGACAGCATTGTTTCAATGGCTTTGAAAAGCAGAGAAAACCAAGTCAAACAGGTGTCAGCCTGATCACCTAGAAAACTGTGTGGAGCCCCCCTCGACGGGAATAAACCAGGAAGCCTGATCCCAGGCTCGACCATAGAAAACGCAGTTTCTGATGAGCCCTCAAGCGACCAAACTCGTCGGGGTAACTTACCTATTTTAGCCATCCTGACTAAAACTCGGTAAACAAAAACGGTGTTCTCGGAGCAACGAGAAAAACGCCGGAAAGGTAACCCACACTAAACTATACATTACAGGAGGGCGTAATGCATAAAGCAATGAATAACACAGGAAGCCTGATCCCAGGCTCGACCACAGAAAACGCAGTTTCTTATGAGCCCTCAAGCGACCAAACTCGTCGGGGTAACTTACCTATTTTGAGCCATCCTGACTAAAACTCGGTAAACAAAAACGGTGTTCTCGGAGCAACGAGAAAAACGCCGGAAAGGTAACCCACACCAAACGAGACATTTTAACACATTTTATACAAAGGGTGTGCGCAAAAATAGGGATACCTGAACAGGAGGGCGTAATGCATAAAGCAAAAACCGGGGCAAAGGTAGCCATGACAGAGACTGGTGGGATACTTACTCCAGGTTCTGCATAGACCCGCCGGGACCCAGCTCTGGAAAAAAAGAAAATTTCCAGGAATTAATGCTCATAAGGTTAACCCAAACATGTTCGCACACAAGTGTTAAATAACCCGCCGGGTAACGAGACGTAATACTCAACGACTACAGCTCGCTACGCGGTGGGGTTTCCTAAGTAAAAGATTTCAGAATATCTTAATTTGTCCAAAAGATTTATGAATACCCTCTGACATAATATATAAAGACCAGCATGACGTTTATAACTGATTAAGTTTTTCCGGTGGTGTTTGTTTCAAGATTCAATTTTGGAAAAAAAAAACTAAAAAAGACGCCGGCCCCCGAATTATCTCGTAGATCAAAAACTGGGAAGCCTGACAAATATACGAGATCTAACTTCTCCCGAAGTATCTTTTTAGATCGCCGTATGTTGAAGGCGGCGATACAAAACGTATCCCTCAATTGTCTGGTTAACTAACTGAATTGTAAATTCGTTATTCCCACCCTTCCAGGGAGCACCCGGGTGTGAATATTAGTTTAAAAAACGTTAACCCCAATTGTGCCTTAAATTGCCGTATGTTGAAGGAGGCGATACACAATGCATCCCTCAATTGTCTGGTCAACTAAACTGAATTTTGCAAATTCGGTCATCCCACCCTACCAGGTTGCACCCGCCGGGTGATTTAAAGTTTAAAAGTTAACCCCAATTGTTCCTAACCTCACATCTTTGTAAAAGATCGCCGGGGAGGAAATACAACAACAGCATAGTTGTATATTGGCTTTGCAAAACCGAAAAAACTACAAACAACACGTGTCCGTATGAACACTGTTAGAAGGGTACAGCCAACCCGCCGGGAATCAGAAGGAGCCTGAAACAGGCACCCCAGAGACGCAGTCCTGGGGAGCCACAGACAGCCACTCGCCGGGGAAACAAGCCTGTTTTTAAACCACGCGTGGCCAAAACTCGGCAACCAGCCGGGTTTTTTCATGGTGTAACCGAGAAAAACCCGCCGGAAATAACCCACCCCGTCCAGATACCATCTGAACGCAACACAGGACCGAGGCGTAGCCAAAACACAACTAACGCCGGGCCCAACATAGTCCGTGGAATTAGCCAATACACAACTAACCCAGGACACATAAATAGTCCGTGGAATTAGCCAATACACAACTAAACCAGGACACACATCACACAGTAGTACATATTTAGAAAATAAATCAATAACACTTGTATATGTGGCAAAGCTACGAGAGGCTGGCTAGGCCAAGGCAGACGGATAACATTAACATGTCGGAATATAAACAAAAAGCACTGAATTATATCACAACAGGAACCACCGCCAACACACCACTGTAGCAAATACTTCCGGCAAAGGGAAGAACTGACTCGGGACCCAGAAAAAACTTCACTAAGTGAAGAAAAATACGCTGGAAACGTCAGCAAAAATACGCTACCTCATCAGAAAGATAAAAGGAAGCAATAACGCGTAATGAAAGCCGCCTGCATCACAAAGCTAGCTAACTGTGAAAAAGTTCACCTGTCCACAACCGGACCACGAGGGTACATCCGAAATAGATGCCCCAAACACACGACCCAAAATACACTGCACTGCGGGCAACCAGCCCAGGACACTCCTGCTACGCATATCCTAACCTTACTCGATACATCCCGGAGTAAACAAATGAGAAAAAACTCACTAGGGACGCAGCAAATGCGGAACCAGCGGAGCGTGGAGAGACACGTCCGGGCCGGCTGACCGCAGAGCAGAGAAGGAAGAATGACACCTGAATCAGCATCTGGTCAAAGATCCACACAAGTACATCCACGATATGATGGAAAGCTTATTGGATAGTTATTCTTATTTTATTTTTATTTTTTATTTTTTACGAAGTTTTTTCGTAGTGAGAACCCAATTCATAATGACTGAAGCCATGAGTGAGGTCGCGTGCGCTCATGATGAAGGCTCCTCAGATTTTAAATGCTCTGCGCGGTAGATTCAAACTACGGCGGATTAGTGTTTGAAGAGGATGCCTTATGTAATAGGCATGTTCGTCAATGATGGAGGGGCCACTAATAAATAAGAGTCTGTCCTGGAAACATGGGAGGATTGATCCTGGACAGAGTTAGGAGAAATGGGGGGGTTTACATCATTGAGTTGCTTGGACTTGTCTTCTTTCGTTTGTTGAGGCATTTTTTCAACGGAATGAGTGATATTTTGAGAGAACTCGGGGCAAGGGGGTGGGGTTAGGAGTTACCTTAGTGCTAGCTGCAACTTGGTAATCTTGACTCAGAGTTTGTTGAGGGTGGAGGTGTTTTTTCTTTTTGTGAATAGGTTTCTGCGTGATTGGTTTGTCAGAGGCTTTGGGTTGGATTTTTTTTTTGAATGAGATCAGCCTCTGGCCGCAGTCAACCTGGGCCTGGAGTTTTTGAAGGAGGTCAAGTCCAAGGAAACCATCGTAATGTTTACAGTGAGAGGAAAATACTGTGAACGAATGATAACAACAGGCATGGGGGGGCAGGAGTAGTTACTGACAGGGGCAAAGTGTCTCCTAGGAGGTTTAAGTAGGTATCAGCAGCTGAGATTAGTTCTGATTTGGTAGGTAACAAGGGGCCAAATAGTTGGTGGTGTTGATCATAATAAGACTTGAACAAACATGACTTAGCAGCTCCCGTGTCGATTAACAAGCGGACAGGAATGTCCTTGATTTTGGCCATGTAGTAAATGGGGGCAGTGCGATCAGTTATGGCGTCCCCCGCCGAGGCCATCGTGGGCGGGGGATACTTTTAAAATCCTGGGAGTCGGTATCTACCTCCTCCAGGGTTTCCTCGGTATCGTCTGAGGTCATGATATGGGCTATGTCTTCGGTGTGCATTTCCTCCATTTCTTCCTCTTGTCCCAACTCCTCTTCATTTACAGAAATGCGAGGAGTAAAGGGGCGAGGTTTGGCAGAGTCACGAATTTGATGGAGGGCACACTTAGCACTACAGGCAGGGAAATCATAGGGGTTGATAATCACTAATGTAGGGTTCTTACTTTGGTAGGTGTTGTAGGTTTTGTTCCGGTTGAAGATTCTGCGTGGCTGGATAGGTTGGAACCGGGGCCTACTGGGTTGGGGCTTGCCGGAAGGGTAGGTAGGTTTGTTGTGGAAGGATGAGGATGGGTAGGCATTCTTGGAGTTGAAGGTTTGAGCCTTGGGGTTTTGGTTGTCGAGGTGCTGCGGGTGTGTGGGGAACCTCTTGATTACAGCGATTTGGGTGGGTGTTTGTGCGCACGGCCAAAATACGTCGGATCGTGATGAGATCTTTTTGATATCCGACGAAATCGTGCACACGGAAATGATCCTCTACTGCTGAGGGCAATCTTGATACAAGGTTGACCAGAATCTGCTGTTCTTGCTGGATTCTGGTCAATGTGGAGAAATACACTTTGATATGTTGGGCGATCTTATTCACTGTGGCATCTAGATCGCCTTCGAATTTAGTGTCTTGGATACGGGTGTGGGCCACGAAAACGCCCAACGAAGGCTTAATGGCCTCTATCACTATTGGGCGAAATTCGTCCCATGTGAGAGTAGGGTGCACTTGGTAGGCAACCAGGGAAACGGCTTTTCCCAGGTGCGTTAATGTCACGGCTATCTTTTCTGCATCCGTGGTATAAACTAGGTCAAGTACGGGTTTCACTATGTCCATGAACATTTCGATCTCGTAAGTCTCCCCAACATAATGTGGGATGGGGATGTGAGAACGGTGCACCATGATGTTATCGTGTTCTGGCTGTTCCAAACTTGCAATGTAATGCAACCTTTTATCCGAATCAAGAACCACCGCTGCCACCAATGTTATGCCCTGTTTTTCTACAGGATTAACTTGGGTAATGTGAGTTCTAACTGACTGGGTATAGAAGGCTGCATGCACAAAACAAGGTTTGAGGAATAGAGAACACAAAATAAGCACACGATAACAAGACACACGATCACTTTTATTGATGTACACACTTCTATAGTTTTCTTGATGATGATTAATATGAAGCATAAGAAGATATGAATACTCGTACAAGACAAATTATAGAATTGAACAACACTAGCATTAAGTGGATCTGGATGGAGCCTAGTCTCCCACTTCCAATGTTCAGGTATTAATCTTCTGATCACTGGCTTTATTCACAAGTTTATATACTGGAGACCATAAATGTTACTTATAGATTAATATTCACTGTTAGATTTATTACTGGTAGCTCTGGTGCACAAGTAGTAGTTCACAGACTAGATTAGACACGCGTATTTTAGAGCACGGGAATTCTAGTAACCTCAGGGGGGTACTGATCTAAGTTTTATATTCTTGTATCAGAAACACATAGAACGCAAATCAGTGGGCGAACATCAGATATCACTAGGGTTTCACTTCTATGTAATAATATCTGTGGGTAATTACGAGAGTTAATATCGCCTGTTAATTAATAAACACTGATACGCTTAGCACTCCCTAATTGAATGGTTATATATGAATTATACTGGGGCAAAGATATAGCCACTTCATAGAAATATTAATAAGTGAGTCTCTAAATAGCACTGTAACACTGTAGCACTGATAGAGTGAATCTTGGGTAGTATTTGATTGGTCTGGTCCTGGTTATCTTGCGTCCGTGATGTTGGGGGCTAACGACTGGTTCCGCGGCCGTCCAGATTGTCCATATGTAGAAAGTTCTCAAGACGGATCTCTTAGCGATCGTTGCTGGTTACACTCTTATATACCCTCTGGTTTCTAGACCTGAATCACAGATATTAGGATCTTCCTGTCAATCTGGATCGGAATTAACGCCAAGCGCATCTCACATCGATCGCTCAGCTTCCCGGTCTGTATGAAGGTTATAAGGTGTACGTAGATTTCTTTTACGTGGACAGATCCTTCTATCTAAATTTGCCACGGAGTCTGCAGGCTCTGGAACTCAATTCTCAGGAACAAACAATGATAGAGCTAGAGGTCAACACAAGGGACCAGCCACTGTTTGGTGTCTATCTTTCAACTGATTTTACTGGGGGCTGGAGCTCAGTTTATAGGTTCGGTTTTGGACCCTGTAGGCAATAGGGATCTCGAGTTTTGATGGACTTATTTGAGCTCTCAATTGATACGGGAACTAGGTAAGGTGGTGATTCCTGTTGTGGCACATGGCTGTATGGAGCCTTCATAATGTGATATAACTGAGCCTTAGTAAGAGGTACTATTTTGGCTATACTGGAAGTATTTAGGGGAGAGAGACTGGATCTACTTTGCGAGGAGGTTTGGGACATCTTTGATAGGAGCGTCTCTCTTAGATTGCTCAGTCTTCATTCTATGGTATAGCTGAGGTGCTAATTTGGTTATCGGAGTATGCAAGAAAGGTTAATGGGTTATTGTGGGTTAATAGAGGTTAGTAAGGTGTTAGTCATACATGGTTAGTTCATTGATAGGAAAAATTCCTGTGCTACCTGGCAATGACCCGGAAGTCAAAACAGGGGTCAGGTACCTCCGCAGGGGTAGGGGTCTCCCTCCTCGGGTGGATGAAAGGGGTAGGCGCGCGTCCTCTCTCTGTGATGGTCGTCTGGGCGGCTGTGGCTGGGGGCTTGCCATATTACAAGTGTTTGTAATAACCCTCTGTTTATGAGACAGATGTGGGTGTTCGTAATACCAAAACCGAAGGTGCCTTGATCAGCTGGTTTAATTGGTTGGGTTATTAATTGCATGGTTTGTTGGATGTGGTGGAGACTGGGTTGCTAACTCTGCCACATTTATCTGGAAGTATGGCAATAGAGGTTAGTCACTGGCGAGGCGGCTAGCCTCGCACGGACGATCATTTGGTACAGGGTTGTGAATGGGTTGTGAGGGAATAGATGGCATGCAAAGGGTTAGTAAAGTTCTAATGGTGTTCCTTCCTACTGGGGGAAGGTAGGCTGGATAGGAGTATATATACAAAAGGTTTGAGAATGTTAGTAACGGAAAAGTTAAGGATATTCAGGGGGTATGGTGGAGAGGCTAGGTCAGGAG
This sequence comes from Paralithodes platypus, assembly GCA_032716605.1. Taxonomy (NCBI): domain Eukaryota; kingdom Metazoa; phylum Arthropoda; class Malacostraca; order Decapoda; family Lithodidae; genus Paralithodes; species Paralithodes platypus. Next base: position 26,874,742 of record CM064525.1, read on the forward strand.
GGAGTCGAGGAGCATGGGGGGTTAACGAGAGGGAGAAGGTTAAGGGGGGCTACGTGGAAGTTTGACCCTAAGGTCTCTGGGCGTAGGGGTGGCATTAGGCTACAGTTGGTATCTTAGACTGGGGGTTAACGACAGGGAAGGTAGGTTAATCAAACACTACCGGGAGATGAGCAATAGGTGGTGGTATATGAGTCTGGAAATTATAGAATCATGTGGACTGTGGGGAAGATGAGGTTAGCTGTAGGTGTGTGCTTGACTGTGGATAAAAGTAGAGAAAATCATAGTGTATTATTACTCGTCAATACGATGGGTTATGGACACTATTAGTTGACACGATTTCTTGCTGATCTAGTTGTCCCTGGGAACTGCGTTTTCTATGAAATATACCAAAGAAAGCGGCAGTTCGTAGGGGTAGCTTCATTATTGTTTCGTGGTAGATATGCGTCGAGACAATGGTAAAAGAGGGTTATCTATACAATCTCTGGTTGGGGTAAGAATTAGAGTTACTGCATGGTTGCTAACATCTTCAGTCATTATCTCTGTCTAGGTCTTACAGGAATAATGGTTATATATACAATGGTGTACCCGTGGGTATCATCGTGTACTTCATCTAGGGGGGGGGGGGGGGGGGGGGTTCTTACATAAGATTCCCTGGTTTGATGAACATGGAGTAGAATTGGGCAATACAGGAACAATGGAATTTCCTGTACCATCTCGTCTGTGCAGGAATATAGTTACTGGATTGCTCGCGGCATCTTCAGTCGTGAGATCTGGCAAGATAGGGCAGGCGTAATGGTTGCACGATGGTGTACCCGTGGGTATTATAGTTTCTTATCAATTATGACATGGGGGTTAACATATTACTTCTCGGATGGAAGAACATACATAGATTTATGGGGGCGGTTTGTCTCCAGAAACTTAGTCTGGCAAGACAAGGTATTTTAGGGTATGTTGATATTGATATCTTAACTTAGGGACAGGGCATGGGTGTATTAAATTAAGGTGTATTCATGTTTATCATCATGTAGGTAGAGTCTGGCGGGTAAGAGGTGTAGGACACGAGGGGTAGTGGATACGCGAGGTGGGGGAAGGGTCAGTGGTTAGAAGCGATAGGCAGGTGTGGTTTGGAGCTCCTTAGCCCTGCGGGCTTTGGCCTGTCTGAACTGGTTGGCTTGGTGCCTTCTCTCCTTCTTTCTTCTCTCGCGCTGATCTATGGGGCGTCTGCTCTCACCTGCTCCTTTCGTTCTGTGGGCCTTTCCTTCGGGTGTTTCTGTTCCCGTTTCTTTGTTGTTCTCGCTCGTGGCTTCCGTGGTGGGCTTCTCGTTCTGGGGCATTTTAGTTAAGGATGTAACTCTTAAGGTTTATTACATTTTGACTATACTGTCTACGGGTTTTTGTATTGGTATGCCTATATGCCTCATACCCATGTCTTGTACATAAGAGTGTCTTCGGAGGTCATCCACATGCTGTGCCGTGCTGTTTGTTATTGTAATACTTTACAATTGACTTCACCTTTCCCATGTTGGTGTGCCATTCCAAGGTCGACATGACCTATTACTTTACCTGCCTGTGCATTTTAGACCCTAGACTGATACTGTAATGCCCTCGAAAATATCCCACCGCTGCCACCAGTGTTATGCCCGGTCCAAATTGGAACGCGAGATATTCTGAGTGCAATGATTAACTCTCTAACTGGAGAAGTATACCTTTAACTTAATAAAGAGACAACACGGCAGGAGAATAAGTACACAGGCGACAAGTTAACATGTGTTTTATTCACTTTACACCTGGTTCATGGAGGAGCAATATATTTAATTCTGGAACACTGAGATCATCAAAATGGCAACAATGGTAAATAGAGCATCTATCTATCTATCTATCTATTGCCTGACGCCGTGATCCCCGAAGGGGTGGCCACGAACGAACCGCCCCCATGCACCTCTGTCCCCAGTCAGTCGACGCCCCTCCCCCCAACCAGCACCGCCTTCGTTCATGTAGTTCCTCACTCCATCCTTCCACCTCATATTCGGTCTACCTCTCCCCCTCTGTCTCGTACACCCTCTTAGTCATTCTCTCGCTTTCCATACGTTCCATATGGCCGAACCATCTCAAGTTGTTCCTTTTCACACTTTCCAGCACATCTACCTCCACACCACACCTCCTTCTTACTTCCTCATTAGTCTGTCTATAGTCTGTCTATAGAGCATACAAATAATAATATGATTAGCAATTATAAGGCAAGAGTCGAACAATGGGTCCAGACTCAATTTAACAATAACTCCTCGGATACAATTATAGAGTATCCAAAATAGTGGAGGCTTACCTCCCACTCAACTAGATCTCAAGCAAGATCTCAGCAAGGTAACAAGAGTGCAGTAATGGCATATGTCGTCTGGATCATACTATGATGTCCCCGGCAATAGTGACGTTAACTGACTCTAAAGCAACAATGACCAAGTGGTCATCAACAATAAGGTGGGCTCTGAAAGGCTCACAAATGAACTGAATTCTACAGGTGTGCTAGATCTCACCTGGCAAGATTATTTATTCTAAAACTACTTGTGTGGGCAACTAGCAAGATGCGGAAGGCTGATACAACAATCGTCGGGAGCTGAGATAGAGTGAGATCTATTCGAGTTATGAACCTGACAGAATGTTAAGTGAATGAGGCTAGAAGTTATACAAGGGAACAAGGTTACGTGTAAATAGGTGTGTATGTCATATGCTGTGGGTCTTATATAGGCGCGTCCCCTCTGACGGGCTATGGGAGACCAATAACCCGGGAATGTGCGGATATAAGGATCCCCTGATAGTTATGTCTAATGTGTCCCGGCAAGTGGGCAGATTAACGTCAATTTACGTAGAGAGAGGAAAGCCCTCTCGCAAGACGTTATTTAGTGAGAACCCCTGAAGATAACTTCAACCACTACCCTGAGACAACTCTATACCCATAAACCGTAATAAGGCACTTAAAGGAGAGCTGGAGTGAAGAGGTGCCGTAGATCGAGGGAGAATCCAGTGGTCCAGGAGGCGGCTGGGGCATGGTACTTCCGGATGTTGGTCCGGGATTAGGCTGCACTCCTACGTCCTTACAGCTCCTTGCTCCTCTGTGCCTACCACGGGAGACACCCGGGTTCCTCTTGCACTCCGCGTGAGCAGGGACTGACTAAGAGTATGCCGGAGTTCTGTTACAGGGTTTGGTGGGGGGTTATGGCGACTAGCATAATGGTCTGTATAGAGTTGCAAGCAGTCTATCTAGTGACACTATGGTTAGTCTAAGGTTTGGGACAATTAAATTACTCCCTTGCAATCTCCTCTGGAACCACAGGACTAATACAGTAAATAGAGGCCAGTGAAGGTGGGGCCCAAAGTGGGTTGCACAATCTAGTCCTCTTCCTGAAGGGGGGAACCCGACCTGGTCGTCTCTAAGTACTGCACTATCCTTATAATCCCTTGAAAGGAACAAGACAGGAATCCTTATTTACTTGGTCTAGGCACAGCATCGAAGGCCAGGAAGGTGGGGCCCAAAGTGGGTTGCACAAGCTAGTCCTCTTCCTGAAGGGGGGAACCCGACCTGGTCGTCTCCGATCACTGCACACAGCTTCAAGTGTGAACACCAGCTATTCTGGCTGCTTTTTCCTCTGGAACCACAAGACTAAGACAGTAAATAGAGGCCAGTGAAGGTGGGGCCCAAAGTGGGTTGCACAATCTAGTCCTCTTCCTGAAGGGGGGAACCCGACCTGGTCGTCTCTAAGTACTGCACTATCCTTATAATCCCTTGAAAGGAACAAGACAGGAATACTTATTTACTTGGTCTAGGCACAGCATTGAAGGCCAGGAAGGTGGGGCCCAAAGTGGGATGCACAAGCTAGTCCTCTTCCTGAAGGGGGGAACCCGACCTGGTCGTCTCCGATCACTGCACACAGCTTCAAGTGTGAACACCAGCTATTCTGGCTGCTTTTTCCTCTGGAACCACAAGACTAATACAGTAAATAGAGGCCAGTGAAGGTGGGGCCCAAAGTGGGTTGCACAATCTAGTCCTCTTCCTGAAGGGGGGAACCCGACCTGGTCGTCTCTAAGTACTGCACTATCCTTATAATCCCTTGAAAGGAACAAGACAGGAATACTTATTTACTTGGTCTAGGCACAGCATCGAAGGCCAGGAAGGTGGGGCCCAAAGTGGGTTGCACAAGCTAGTCCTCTTCCTGAAGGGGGGAACCCGACCTGGTCGTCTCCGATCACTGCACACAGCTTCAAGTGTGAACACCAGCTATTCTGGCCGCTTTTACCCAGATAAAAAGATGCCAAAGGCAAGCTTAGTTACTGATATCCAGACTGGCTGAGTACTTGTGAATATTCTTGCCCAGACTTAAGGCGCCCGGCTTGAGAGGATCAAAGGCGCTGGGGTGGTGTCCGCGCGTGGTGGTTAGGTCCTTGTAGTCCTGGGAGTGGTGCGCCTGGACTTTTGGCTGGCCCTTGTAGATGTAGCTGGAGGAAGATTCCTTAGGGCAGATCTGTAAACATTATGGGGTGATGGCTTCCTGGTGGGAGAGGAAGCGGATGAGTTTCTTACAATGGATGATGACTTATTCTGGGGGTTAAGACTTATTGTTGGCTGGAAGGATAGGCAAGTTTTGGTTTATGAGTGACTTTAACCCAGGACAATGGTTTAGATTGAATGGATGCAAGAGCTTTAGGTTCCATGATAGGGGATATGAAAGGCAATCTGGGGAAGAGAGGTTTTGGTTCTGAAAGAGCTTTAGGTTCTTTGATAGGGGATATGAAAGGTAATTTAGGTAACAACCTGGTACCACCTGTGGTTGTGTAGCTAGGTTGAGGAGTTACTGGGCTGGCTGATGGGGGTTTGTAATGGTTACGCCTGCGATGGTCATTTTCTTTGGCTCTGGTGGTTAAAGAAAATGACTTGCCGTGGGTGACTGGTGTGGTCCACTCGGGACGGACGTGTCCCACTCGTTCCACCGTTATCTTGGCGATATGGGCAGGGGCAGGGTTGTCGTGGGTCTGGATGGCAGGGCGAAGGCTGTCCGAAGGCTTAGTTGGCTCTGTCGCATGGCTGTGACAAGCTGGAGATGCGGTAACACCGTTCCTAGACCGCATCTCACTACCGTCGGGCAGAGAAAAGTCCCGACCCCGGGACTCAAGGTGGTAGTGTCTAGAGGTAGCATCCTGGAAGACGGGGGTCAGGTGTTGGAGGAGGTGGTGGTAGATAATCCCCTGTTGTTCGGTGTGGCCCTCTGGTCTCCGGTGAGGGTGAGGAGAGAAGAGGAGTCGTAGTATCTCAGCTGGTCGAGAAGTTGGTGAGGTGATCTGATCAGGATGGTGGAGTCCTTCCGCACTAGGGCTATCTGGTCAATTCTCATATTGGTGAGAGAGGTCAGCGAGGGTGTCATCGTGGTGGGAGGTGGGTGGTGAGTGAGGACAGAGATCCTGGCAGGGCCTTTGTCATTCGGTGGTGCGGACGCCGAAGTACCAGGCTGGGGGGAGGAGCTTGGAACCGGCTTGGTGACGTGGCTCCGGGCAGCTGAGTTTTGCCCTTTTCTTGTTCTTGGCTGGGAAAGGGCTGGTTCCCATTTGGTGGGTGGCTTGACTGGTCTCCCACAGCGGGTATGAGAAGGCACTCTGGGGAAGGGGGGAGAGGGGGTTAATGGTGTCATTGGGCGAAATTTATGTATGGTTTTACGCGATGGAGGGGAAATAGATTTAGGAGAGGAAGGAGGGACAGGTGAGGGATTACAGAAAGGGGTTTTAGGGCGAAGACTGGGGGTGATAGGTAAAGCAGGGGGTATGTTGGTGAGTTTTGGTGGAGATGGGGGAAGGCTAGAGGAGGTATGGCTGGTTAACCTAAGAAGTGTGCATGGGGGTAATTAGAAACGTCCGCCTGTGCTGACGTATTTGAGCTGTTTCCATCACTAAAATATTCATTTTATCATAACTAGCATTAATACTTATCCATACGCGCCTATTATGGGTTGATTATAAAGGTATTAACCTGAAACAACAATAAAACGAGTGAAAACAGCGTTTGGATGGTCAAAATCGGAGATACAGGCCGCGAGTTATATGTATGGGAGGCAACCTGCTTTCCCGCCAATTTCCCCCAAGGCCACTGAGACACAGTCGATCGATACTCTCTCTCTCTCTCTTGCACTCGCTTGCTAACATTGATGACAATGCCCTGCTTGCAACTCGCTAATGTTAGCACGAAAATATACCTCAGAATAAGGGAATAACAGGGAAAATAGGTGATAACTGAAGGAGGGGAGGAAAGTGGGGAAGGAGGGGAGGTAGAGGAGTGATATTTTGCATGGCCCAGGGGCAAAAAAAATACAAAAAATAAAAATAATAAAATAATTTTTTTTTTTTTTTCGATGTTTAACCCTTCCTACCCGGGCTGTCTTACCCAATGACGGTCGCCCCTACCCGGGCGAAATGGCTGAAAAACGTCTAGGCCTATGCTACCGTATTTATGTTTATTTTCACTGCTAGAACTTTCCCACTCATCTATAATCGTAGTGCGGTTTTCAATCTGTATTTTGGCATTGAGTAGAGCTCTGTAAGTCAACTGGTTCAGTTGTGATGACGATTTCAGTGGAGCCAATATTGCAGAGATGTTGCCAATATGGGGTCTTTTCAGACACTAATTTCGTCTGATGTCAGAACAATAACATTGAAGAGTCTTCTCCTTCTTGTTTTCGGAGGTGCGGTGACGCAACGCTTGGGTTTGTTGACATACGTCGTACGCACGGTGTTCAGACCAAGCTTAATTAAGCTATTATAATAAGCTCATGCCTTAGATAAGGCATACCGGGTAGCGGCCCTTCTTTCGTGCTGTCCTTACCTAAGGCAGACCGGGTAGGAAGGGTTAAAGTCGATTTTTGTTTTCTCTGACTCTTAAGAGTCTTCCCGCAGTCCGCCGGGGGAACTCTTAAGAGTCTCCCCGCCGTTCCCGGGTTAATGGTGACTGGTCAGAAAGGGGTTGCTGAGGTGAAGTGAGGGCAGAGAGAGAGGGAGAGGTTTGAGTTTGGAGAGAGGGAAAGGACGGAGGTTTGAGCTTAGGGATGCGGGAAGGGGTGAAGTGGGGTAGAAGAGGAGGGTGGCTGACAGGAGGTAAAGGAGAAGAGGGGGAGGTTTGAGTTTGGGTAGAGAGGATAGGAGGAGGTGGAGGAGGTTGGTGTTTAGGGAGGTGAGAAGGGGTGAACTGGGTGAGGCGAGTGGGGAGGGCGACAGGAGGCTGAGGAACAGGAGAGTTAAAGGCAGGCAAAGGAGAAACGAGGGGGGGTGTGAAAGGAGGCTGAGGAGGAGGTACGGAATGGGTGAGGGGGTCAGGTCTGGGAAGAAGGGAGGTTTGAGAGTGAAGATTTGAAACAGGGGTAGTACATTAAACATCCTGGTCTGGTTCAGCGACTAAAGTTACATTTTTGTTAAGAGGTTGGAACCTTCTGACAAATCTATTCCTATAAGTGCGAGATTCCCCGTGATAGTTAATTATGACCTGGAAACAGTTAGGAATTTTGAGGACCTCAAATGGACCCTTGTACCGTGGCTTCAGTTTGGAGGGTACAGGCAAGATGGCTACCATTACCAGGTCGCCTACTCGGTGAGGGTTGTTTTTGGGGACTTCATCAGGCTGGAGATCTTGCGTGAATTGGAGATGACGTAGGCGGTTTCTAAGATGGACGAGGTTGGTGTTTAGACCTGGCGAGGGCTCAGTAGGGGCAGCTAGGTGACGTAGAGGTGGGCTTCCAAAAACCATCTCGTGAGGGGTGATCCCGTTGTCTCTGGGGCAGGTGTTTATTCCCCATTGTATGATGCGAACTTGGCTGGTCCAGTCCGAGGAGTTCTACCCCTGTGGGTTTTTAGGAGGGTTAAACTCCCTTCAGAGGTTCGAGCCCGCGCCAGGCACCAGGAAAGGTTGACCCTAAGTGTGACTGGGGAGTTTTCAGGAAAGAAAAATTCCCTTCACACCCAGCATTTCATTGGTGGCAGTCACGGAACGTGATCTGGTAGCTACATAGAGCACCCATCACGCGGACCCTAACAATATTGAGATTGCTGAGGTGATGCAGCTACGATACCTTACGACCTTAAAGAGGCTAGGGACTAGCCTAGTTAAAGAAGGATGTAATGTAATGCCCTCGAAAATATCCCGCAACCCCAATAATGTACTACCCGAGTTGACGTCAGGTATAGTGTAAAATAGTCGTTGATGGAAAGTCCAATAAACTCATCACGTGAAACACCACGAGACTATCACCTGGTTCTTACAAATCGGACTAAGGTTACTATACTTTTGTACGTCCGTGGTAGTACAGTGGGTTAGCGCGCGGGCCTGGTTGACCTATGGGGGTCATGGTCACTAACCAGGGTTCGAACCCCACCCAAGGCATCTCAAAACCTGTGGGTTTTTAGGAGGGTAAAACTCCCTTCAGAGGTTCGAGCCCCGCGCCAGGCCCCAGGAAAGGTTGACCCTAAGTGGGCCTGGGGAGTTGTCAGGACAGAAAAATTCCCTTCACACCCAGCATTTCAGATACACTAGTAACTGTATTTTCTTAATATGCACCATACTGTTCGCTCTTTTTTCCCGATAAACTAAAAAAAATATTTGTGTCTTTTCTTGGTCCTCTACTTTGCTAAGGCTTGGGTTTTTGTGGTTTATTGGATGTTCGCCTCCAATGTGGGATTCAAGCCCTACGTTGGAACGTAGAGACTGCTACTAAATTGGGAGGTTTGACGACCTCCCTTATAACCAAATAAGGAAAACCTCTTATTTGGTAGCAGTCTCGGAGTATCCAACGTCAGAGTATCCAGCCCTCATGCCGATCCCCTGCCCATCCAATCTACACTGATTACTTGATACCTAGATACTTTTGCAGGTACTGTCGCAGGCTCATAGAAAATGGAGCATGGCTTAGAGGAGAGCAGCTAGATTAAATGGGTAACTATAACAATTCTTTCTCTCCTTCGCTTTCTCTTCCTTCTTTAGTCGTCTCGGAGTGTGTACAACGTGCCTAGTAGTGAATTGAGGTGCAACTCTAGAGATTATTTGGTACTTCGCGTGAGTACCGATAAATCGGCCCGCTGTGATAGCGGCTGAGATCATAAGCCCTACGTTGGATACTCCGAGACTGCTACCAAATAAGAGGTTTTCCTTATTTGGTTATAAGGGAGGTCGTCAAACCTCCCAATATGCGCTGCATGCACCGAGCGTATAAGTTCACTAGAACTTTATCAATAAATCCCGACATCATTTATAAATAGAGAAGGAATTGGTGTGGAGGTAGAATAATACAGCTATAATAAGTTCCCATTTGTTTGCCTATTGCCGAATGTCGCAAGAAAGCGGTAGTTTAAGATCGGTGACTTCGGACCAAAAATATATTGGTCCGACGTCACCAAAATGGGCCGAGGTCACCGAGGATAGTGGTCCGAGATCACTGGGCCGAAGTCACTGGCACCCGGCTAGGCCTATTCAATTCGACATTTTCTATGGTATTCATAGCCCTTCCCATTAGCATATTTGGGTGTTTTTAAGATTGTTGCTATCTATAAAAAGATCAAATTTCCAACCAAACAATAGGCCTAGGCCTGCTCAAAATATGAATTAGGCTACACCAATTTTCATTTGAAAAACCAACTCGTGGTGAACTCTAGCCTAATTTATAAATCCATATAAGTTGCAAGTGCAAATTTACCATATTTGCAATGCGTCGAGGTAGGCAAATGTTAGACAAACTTACCATTCATTGAGAGGAATGTTCTGAAGACCTTCGTTGTTCTCTAATGAAGAATCACTGGCTTCTCCTTCCTCCTCTTGAGCTGAATCGTCTCTATCCCTGTCGACTAATGGTTCAAAGGCAAAAGGTTCAACATTCCGAGGAGGAAGTACATCAAGAACACCTGCTTCGTCACCAGAACTCGAGGAATCGGTATTATCCATTACGAGAGTAGCCTAAAACACAGTGTTTTTGTTTGAGCCAGGTGACAAAAGCTACGTCATCACAGTGCGCGCCAATCAGAGTAGCCTACCGGAAAATAGTTGTCGGTGTGCTTTCGGCCGATTTCATTGTCCAAATGTTTTTGTTATAGAATATAATCGAACTAGAAGTCCTTACTATATTTGTAGAGTACTATACTCATACATTGTTTGGTTCATAGGCTTAACTCATTTTGTATTCTTGCCTCCGTAATTCACCTTTAAGCTGCTGAAACTTATACTCACAGATCATGGCAGTCCTTAAAATTCCCCAAAACCCAGAATCAAAAGGCAGTAGATGTTATAGTCTGCCATTCCTTAAACTCCCGACATTTGGCATCGTCGCTCCACAACACACATCTCCACATCTCCACAACACACATAGGTCTGAGCTGCCTGGCACCGTAAGTTGGATGCATATATTCCCAATCAAAGTTCATAATTCATATAAATGATTGTGGAAATTCCTATAAAAGTGTAAAAGCACTTAGATATATTAGAGTAAATAAAGATTATTTCTATATAACCTAGAATATGATTGAGATAGTACAGTACTGTATTATTCTACATACTGTATTATTCTACATACTGTAAGTGGTTATTTACGAATTGATACTAATAATATTAAATAAATTTTCCTTTTGTGCCGTAACAGGAATAACAGGGAAAATAGGTGATAATTGAAGGGGGGGGGGGGGAGGAGGGGATGTGGAGGAGTGATATTTGGCATGGCCAAGGGACAAAACAAAAAAAAAATCAATTGATGCTGGGGTGGTTTAAAAAATGTTTTGTTTAGGCCTAGGATTATAAGAATCTTCCCGCAGTGGAATGGTAAAACTTTTAGGAGTCTACCCGCACTTGATGGGTTAATATCCTAGGCCTAAAAAAAACATTTAAAACACCCCAGTGGCACTTAAAACAACAGAAATGGTGTTTAATTGAGATAATTCCCCTCCATAGGGGAGAGCGGTGATGGTTCGGACACTTTTTTTTTAATATTTGTAGAAATTCAGGTTTAAGCAGTAGTATAATCTAGTTGATGTTAAAATGTTGCTTCGTTATTTGGTTCTTTAGCCTAATTATTTCAAACCCTTAGCTCTTTTCAGTTTTGAGCTATAGTTCCCGAAACACAAGTTTCTAAATCGTCCGAACCTTCCCTACCAGTGGTGATGGTTCGGTCAGAAGGGTGGGATGTTTCGGTCACGTATATTAATTGGCATAATCTTAAAATTATGTGAGTTGGATTTGCTAAAAACAAGAATTTATCAATTCAAAGACATTTTATTTTGCTAAAATACAAAATTAAACTTCATAATCTAAATTAACCTTTTTATATTTGTAAACAAATAATATTGAAAACAAACTGGATTATACTTAACCAGAATTATGGATAATGAACAAATTACATAATTGACTTAGTTTATATTATATTTTATTAGCACAGATAAATACATAATAAAATATAAATATATTATTCCCTGATGGATATTAAGAGCTGTGTTTCACTATGTGTTCATAATATAGATGTTTACAAGAAGTAGTGTTATCAATTGATAAGGTAATTTTTTGGTAATTAGTGGGAAGGATGGTTCGGGCTGGTCCGAACCATCACCACCCTCAACTGTCCGAAAGATCCCGAATCTATATAGTTAATTGATGGGTACGCTCAACGTTCACACAAGCGACTTCAGCATTTGTTATTTACGGCAATATCTTCGGCATACAACATAGTTTCACCATAATAATGCATATTTCGCTGGTTGACATATTCATGGAGGTAGAGCTTACGATATAAAGTGAAAATATTACATAGGAAGTGCAAAAAAACATAAAATCGGACCTGCATTAAAAAGTGTAGCTGATGTAGGAACCGAATCACGCGTGATGAAAGTAGACAAACTCTCGCAGTTTCACGCAAAATCTCGGGGCCTTAGGTCCCATACGTTTCTCAGGAAATGCACTGTCCGAACCATCCTTCCATCCGAACCATCACCGCTCTCCCCTACCTCCTATCACTCCTCCACATGTTTCAAAATACCCTCCTTCCCCCCCCCCCTTCAATTATCACCCATTTTCCCTCTTATTCCCTTATTTATTGGTTTATTTTCGTGCCAACATCTCCAAGCCGGTTCTAGGGTGTGGTCACATTCAACCTGTCCCAAAGAAGGGTGACCGCTCTCAACCCTCCAACTATCGTCCAGTTGCTCTTATCTCTTGTCTTTCTAAAGTTTTTGAAACTATTCTTGCTTCCAAATTTCTTAAGCATTTCTCTTCTCATAATCTGCTCTCAGATCGCCAGTATGGCTTCCTTAAGGGTCGCTCTACTGGTGATCTTCTTTCATATCTTACTAACTCTTGGTCATCCTCCTTTCGGGACTTCGGTGAGACTTTTTCTATTGCACTAGACATATCGAAAGCCTTCGATAGAGTCTGGCATAAATCTTTAATTTCTAAACTACCCTCCTTCGGTTTCTATCCCTCCATCTGTGCCTTTGTCTCTAATTTCCTTTCCGGCCGTTCCATAGCTGCGGTTGTGGACGGTCATTGTTCACTTCCTCACCCTATAAACTCCGGTGTTCCTCAGGGCTCTGTCCTATCTCCTATTCTCTTTCTAATTTTTATAAATGATCTCCTTAACTGTACCTTAATTCCCATCCATTCATACGCAGACGACTCAACCTTACACTACTCCATTAGTTTTTTAGAACGCCCCAGCCAGCAATCCCTCAACGACAAACGTAATGAAGCCATAGAACTCTTAAATTCTGATCTAAATACTATTTCCAATTGGGGCAGAGAAAACCTTGTTAACTTTAATGCTTCCAAAACCCAATTTCTCCATCTATCTACCCGTCAGGATCTCCCAGCGGACTATCCCTTATTCTTCAACAATACAAAAATCAACCCTTCATCTTCTCTCAATATTCTTGGTGTCTCTTTTTCTTCTGCTCTCATTTGGAAGGACCATATTCCAGTCTTGCTAAGGCAGCCTCCCAGAAGCTGGGTGTGCTCAACCGCCTTAGGGGGTTCTTTTCCCCTGCACAGCTTCTTGCTCTGTACAGGGGCATAGTGCGCCCTTGTATTGAGTATTGTTCACATGTGTGGGGAGGTTCCTCTCACACCGCTCTCCTAGACAAAGTTGAAAGGAAGGCCTTTCGTATCATTAACTCCCGTCCACTCACCAACTCTCTGCAATCTCTCTCTCTCCGCCGCAATGTTGCATCTCTCTCGCTATTCTATCGCTACTATAATAATCAGTGTTCCTCAGAGCTATCCCAGTGCATACCACCTCCTTTACGTAGGGCACGTGGTACCCGTCTTGCAACTCAATCCCACCCCTACTCTGTGCAACTCTCCAACCCAAGAGTGAAACGTTACTCTCAAACTTTCTTCTACTCAACATCTGAGCTCTGGAACTCTCTCCCAGAATCAGTCTTTCCCTCTTCCTATGACTTAAATTGCTTCAAACTCCGTGTGTCCAGGCATTTTGGCTCGAACGTCCCTTGATTTTGGCCCTGTCACTCTTTCAACTATGGGGGAGGCACTCGCTATAGGCAGTTATGCCTTTTGCCTCCCTCAATCACATAGAAAAAAAAAATGTGACTAGCGAGTGTGTGGTGTAACAGAGTGTGAGAGAGTAACTTAGTCTGGCTACTTTTTTCTACACTGAACTTCATTTCCAAATCTCTTCCAAACCTTTCCGCCTCCTGTAACATTTCTCTCATATCTTCCTCCCTCTCTGCTATCGATACTACGTCATCCGCGAATGTCAGTATTGCTAACTTATCTTGTCCTATTTTCACTCCTTTCCCCTTACTCTTAACCCGGGAACGGCGAGAAAGCTCTTAAGAGGTTTTACTGGACGGCGGCGGAAAAGCTCTTAAGAGGGAAGGCCTAAAAAAAAACATTTAAAAAGGCCCCAGTAGTATTTAAAAAAAAAAAAAAAATCCTCCATACCTAATAGGGAAGAGCGGTGATGGTTCGGACGGAAGGATGGTTCGGACAGTGCATTTCCTGAGAAACGTATGGGACCTAAGGCCCCGAGATTTTGCGTGAAACTGCGAGAGTTAGTTTACTTTCATCACGCGTGATTTGGTTCCTACATCAGCTACACTTTTTAATGCAGGTCCGATTTTATGGTTTTTTGCACTTCCTATGTAATATTTTCACTTTATATCGTAAGCACTACCTCCATGAATATGTCAACCAGCGAAATATGCATTATTATGGTGAAACTATGTTGTATGCCGAAGATATTGCCGTAAATAACAAATGCTGAAGTCGCTTGTGTGAACGTTGAGCGTACCCATCAATTAACTATATAGATTCGGGATCATTCGGACAGTTGAGGGTGGTGATGGTTCGGACCAGTCCGAACCATCCTTCCCACTAATTACCAAAAAATTACCTTATCAATTGATAACACTACTTCTTGTAAACATCTATATTATGAACACATAGTGAAACACAACTCTTAACCTCTGAAGTGCGCATGGGGGTAATTGGAAACGTCCCCCTGTGCTGACGTATTTGAGGTGTTTCCGTCACTAAAATATTCATTGTGCCATTAATAGCATTAATACTTATCCATATGCGCCTATTATGGGTTGATTATAAAGGTATTAACCTGAAACAACAATAAAACGAGTGAAAACAGCGTTTGGATGGTCAAACTCGGAGATATAGCCCGCGAGTTGTATAATGTATGGGTGAGGCAATCTGCTTTCCCGCCAATTTCCCCCAAGGCCACTGAGACACAGTCGATCGATACTCTCTCTCTCTCTCTTGCACTCGCTTGCCATCAGTGATGACAACACCCTGCTTGCAACTCGCTAATGTTAGCACGAAAATATACCTCAGAATAAGGGAATAACAGGGAAAATAGGTGATAACTGAAGGAGAGGGGGAAAGTGGGGAAGGAGGGGAGGTAGAGGACTAAGATTTTGCATGGCCCAGGGGCCAACAAAAAATATATATATTTTTTTTTTTTTTTTTTTTTTTTTTTTTTTTTTTCGATGTCAAAAGTTGATTTTTTTTTTCACTCACTCATAAGAGTCTCCCCGCAGTGCGCCGGGGGAACTCTTATGAGTCTCCCCGCAGCTCCCGGGTTAATATCCATCAGGGAATAATATATTTATATTTTATTATGTATTTATCTGTGCTAATACAATATAATATAAACTAAGTCAATTATGTAATTTATTTGAAGTAACATAGTCTTAATCCATACCTATAATATTGTTTATACAAATAATGGTACTGTATGTTTATTTGATTTATGGATAAGTACATTATCCATAATTCTGGTTAAGTATAATCCAGTTTGCTTTCAATATTATTTGTTTACAAATATGAAGAGGTTAATTTCGATTATGAAGTTTAATTTTGTATTTTAGCAAAATAAAATGTCTTTGAATTGATAAATTCTTGTTTTTAGCAAATCCAACTCACAAATGTTAAGATTATGCCAATTAATATATGTGACCGAACCATCCCACCCTTCTGACCGAACCATCATCACTGGTAGGGAAGGTTCGGACGATTTAGAAACTTGTGTTTCGGGAACTATAGCTCAAAACTGAAAAGAGCTAAGGGTTTGAAATAATTAGGCTAAAGAACCAAATAACGAAGCAACATTTTAACATCAACTAGTTTATACTACTGCTTAAACCTGAATTTCTACAAATATTTAAAAATAAAACGTCCGAACCATCACGCTCTCCCCTATCACTCCTCCACATCCCCTCCTTCCCCCCTTTCCCCTCCCCCCTTCAATTATCACCTATTTTCCCTGTCATTCCCTAATTCATTGGTATATTTTCGTGCTAACATTAGTGTAGTGGTGACTTTATGGTTGCCCTTTTTACCTCTTACCTTAATTGTCCTTGATTATGCTTGTAGTTGAGGTTTTCACTGTAAAAACATGTTGAAAGGTAACTTGTTAAGGTATTGATTTGAAGTAAAGACACTGTTGGGTTTTCTAGGGTTTTTTTACCAGAAAAATAGATTATGCTTAATTAGGGGCTGGTTTGAGTTATTGATTGTCTTTTTAGGTATTGTAGCTACCCGACTGGGAAATACCTACCGCTTTGCACTATATTATAAAAGCAATTAGATTGAGCTATATTCCTGTGATTATAATCTTTCCTGTAAAAGAATAAAGAATAAGAATAGCGAAAATATATAATGGTATACACACTAATTATCGCACTGTCACTGTATTAATTACCACGGCCGCATAAAGGTTAACCTTCCTAATGGCTGTCTGATCTGCTACTAGTCAATGCCTGGGGGCTCAAGCGTGCCGGCTTTTGACCAGTGTGGAGTCATACGATACATGTTGCTAGCAATCATATTGGAGTTGCTGCAATACTTTAAGAAGACCGTGGGAACGCTTGCTTACTCTGCAAGAATTGTACCAAGTCGTTTTATAGGTGGGGGAGATGATCTATCTATAGGGAGATCATTCCCAACTAGAATGTACAGTAGTATGCTTAAGTAAGTGAATAACTGTTATAAGGGTGAGAGTTATACAAGTGATTATATGAGTTACCCTAGAGTGTACAGTCGCTCAAAATGCGCTGTTACACCGCTCGGCCACGTAAAGTGAGGCCCACCGAACATATATATCATCCCTATGACTTACATAATCCTATTCCCAGTGTATAGCAATGCCAAAGAAAGTATGAAAAGGTAAGAACCAACTTACACAGTCGCCTCGGAAGTTGCCAGCTTAGCCTTTGCTATAACCCTCTTCGTACCCAGAAAGAAATCGCTAACATCTTCCTCAGTAGCTTGCAGGATCTCGGACAAGTAAATGACTTTATCTGTGGAATGTCCATCAGAAACTAGAGAATTAACTACTTGTGTCAAGTTATTAATAGTCGAAATTACCGAGTTAACTGTCGTGAATACATCCTTCATTGCTATTGAGTCGTAATTCAAGACTCTATTCATGGCTCTTGCTGCTGTCTCCAGGACACTAAATCTCTTTCCCAGCTTTTCAACATCAGAAGCTTGGGCTGTTCCAAAGAGCTCATGGGAGATCAAGCCAACAAAATTGAAAAGTCCTCTCTTTGTATGCCGTGAGTGAGCGTGTTTGGCTACCTGGATAGGCTCTTCAGGCAGGACCAATTGGATCTTCCGTAATTTACGATTCATACGAGCTACACGTGATCGTTGGAGTATAACTGTAAGTCGTAAGTCACGGGGCATTGTCTGATTAGTCAGTAGGAAGGTAAAAGTAGAGTGTAATTTGTCTAGGCGACGTTGGAGCGTCTCAACACTATGGGGGATTGCAAAGATGTCTCCGAAATCATACTGAACTGCTACTACATCTTCCGCAATTAGCACTCTTCCAACTTGGGCTACAAGGGCGCCAGGTTTCAGATACGAGGGTGTCGTAGAATCAACCATAATTAGTGTTCCAAGTAGAAGAAGGGCTTTCATTAACCAGACCATCTTTCTCGGGAGAAAGGCAATATTCTACTCGTAGGGGTACTAATAGAATACTTCACTCGCCCAGTAGGATGTACGTGGGGAATGGCTTGCTCTGTCAGATATGTGACATTGACAGAACGATGATGTGTATAGAATACTTCACTCTCTAACTAGAGTGGTCTTACTTGAGTGGTCTCACTTCACTCTCTTACTAGAGTGGTCTTGCTTCACTCTCTTATTAGAGTGGTCTTAGAACGCTCTGCTAATTAGTTATTACTTGATAAACTGTTACTGCAAATATAGAGTACTTAAATTCTTTGATCTAACTTGAATTCATAGAAGGAATGAAATTAATGAGGAACGTACAGTCCCAGCTAAATGATTCTATACACATGAATAAGTTGAAAGAATAGTTAAGATACTTTGGCATTGCTTGTTTGTGTTGACAGGATTTTTACTAGCACTAATTAATTAATAGTATATTTAGTTTGTATGTTATTTCTGACTAACCGATACAAAGCTGAATGTTGCGATATTTGAAGGTCTTCTAGTCAGCTGATGTAGAATGAAGTTTGAAGTGTTGATCCCTTAGAGTTGATTTCTTCTCCTTATGTCGTCACCAATTCCTGTGATGTCACAGTTCACACACACGTCATACCCTGGCCTGGGCGTGGTGTGCGTGCGTGCGTGTGTCTAGGGTTGAGTTGCTGGCGCGCGGGCTCACCGTGACTCATTGGTTCAGTGAAGGGAATGCTGAGGTCAGCACTGATGTGCTGGGTACTGAGTTATAGTACCAGTTCACTCTGAATCCACTTCTATTTTGTTATCATTCATCGATGTTTTTCTTTCCACTTAGCTCTGTTATGTTAATGTTTTTCTAATTGCTTTTAGTTTGCTCTTCGGAGGTTTTATTTTAATTGTGTTTCCGATTTGGGGAACACGAATCCCAATATACGCTGCCAACCAATTATGTAGCGGTGACTTTATGGTTGCCCTTTTTACCTCTTACCTTAACCCGGGTACTGCTGGGAGACTCTTAAGAGTTTCCCCGGCGGACTGCGGGAAGACTCTTAACCCCTTAAGCGCGATGGGCCTCATGGAAGGCTTCCTATAGGGAACGCGATAGGCCTCACGGAAGCAAGACCATAAAAAAAGCCTTCCAAAAAAAAAAAGGGCCTATCAAAACAAAGGAATTTATCTCTAGGTGAGATAATTCCCCTCCAGTACTCATCTATGTGTTTCTCACCCCCCCCCCCTCCTTCCCCACCTTATTCCCCCCTCCCCCCCTCCTCAATTATCACCTATTTTTCCTCTTATTTTCATCATTTATCGGTTATTTTTTCTCTCCCGACAAGTAGCACAAGTGGGTTGCATAAAAGATCGTTATGTAACACCCAGACACCGGCCCACACCGCCCCGCTCGTTTCAGTTACCTCACAGACAGCAAGAGGGGAGGGTTGCCTGTGGCTCTCTCTCGCCTGAGATTATGACCGGGTGGCCAATATCTTTGTTTTTCACCACCCAAATGCTTTTCCAACTTATTTTAGCACTCTTGAAGGTTCATATATATGTAAAATAAAAGCATACCGAAAACAAATAATGCTCTATATTGTAAATATAACGAATTCTGTCAGAATCCAAGGTTAGAAATGCACAAATAACTACCCTAGCCCCTAGGTCTATATCGCGCTTGTCAGGTTAAGAGTAAGGGGGGGAAAAAAATCCATTTAAAACACCCAATTTTTTTTTTTTTTTTTTTTTTTTTTTGCCCCTGGGCCATGCCAAATATCACTCCTCCACCTCCCCTCCTTCCCCACTTTCCTCCCTCCTTCAGTTATCACCTATTTTCCCTGTTATTCCCTTATTCTGTGGTTTATTTTCGTGCTAACATTAGCGAGTTGGTAGCAGGGCATTGTCATCACTGTTACCAAGCGTGGGAAAGAGCGAGAGAGAGACTATTGCGGAACAGTGTCTCTCCAGACAAGGGGAGGGGTGGAGGGCAGGGAGGTTGCCTCAGCCATACATTATGTAACTCCCGGCCTGTATTGCCGATTTTGACCATCCAAACACTGTTTCCACTTGTTTTATTGTTGTAACAGGTTAATACCTTTATAATCAACCTATAATAGGTGCATATGGATAAGTATTAATGCTATTTATGGTAAAATAACGATGTTAGTGATGGGAACAGCTCAAATACGTCAGCACAGGAGTGTGGTGTCTCATACCCCCCATGCGCACTTCTTAGGTTAACCCGAGAACTGAGGGAAGACTCTTAAGAGTAAGGCTTTTGAACACGTACCAAAACCGCGGGTTTATAGGCAGGCGGCTACAAATTGGTGTGGGTGTAGTACTACATGGCAACTCTCGATACCACCCCGCCACACGCTCGCCCCGCACTCGTGCAAGCGCCACCGCGCCAGAACCCAAGCACTAGTCATGGAGCCCACACGTCCCTCACGCTCGCGCCCTGATGACACAACCAGCCCTCCTTCTGGTGGTGTCAAAGCACCAGCACCAAAAGCATGTAAAACACGTGCAAGCAGGGCAATGGCACAGAGGTCATTGGACTTTGGGGACACAGCCACGACGACCCAGGCCACTGCAACAACCACTACCACCACCACTGCCACCCCTGCCACCCCTGCCACCAGTACCAGCGACGCAGGAGGCCGCCCTAGGGCTGCAGAACCTGCGGGGGCAGGCAGAATCAAAACCACGGGCGTAGGGAAGAAAACCTGTACGCCTGCCACAGTGACCCTGCCACCACCACCACCCGCCCCTGGCCCGGCTGCCCCTGCTGCCCCTGCTGCCCCTGCTGCCCCTGCCGCCCCTGCTGCCTCTGCTGCCCCTGCCCAAGGAAAAGGGAAGGGGAAGGGGAAGGGGAAAGGGAGAGGGAAAGCGACTGCTGGCCCTGCCGGCCCTGCTGTCCCTGCCGGCCCTGGTGTCCCTGCCGCCCCTGCTGCCCCTGCCGCCCCTGCCGCCCCTGCCCAAGGAAGAGGGAAAGGGAAAGGGGCGACAGGCACCACCATCATCTTGCCTGCCTCCAGGCCCACTGCACCACGCACCACTGCCGCCCCTGCCGGCCCTTCTGCCCCTGCCCCTGCCCATAAGACGCCCCTACATGCTAGAGCGAGCAGAAAAAATCTGACACCATCCAAGTACGCCGCCCTGCTGTTTGGTGGTGATTCGCAGGGCATTGGCAGCCCTGCGGGTTTCGACGACGACGCCCTAGGATGGGACCAAGGGTGGGGGGATTTGGGAGTGGATAGTGGAAGTGAGTCAGACGTCGGTGATGAAAATGAAGAAGGGCGTCTGTCTAGTGAAGAGGAGGGTGATGATGATGCTGTGTTGTATCGCGAACATGGCAGCGATATTTCAGACGCAGAAGCAGACGGAGACGACATTCTGATCCCTGGCATGCCTTAGTTTGAGTGGTCTGACGGGGTCAATTTTGTGCCTGACGTGCCCCAGTTCAATCCTGATACGTCAGGTACAACTGATGACTGGCCCTGTGACGAAAACGCAAACGAAAGCGAGTTCTGTCTCGCTTTTTTCGATTTGGAGGTAATGACTTACATCGTTGCCCAAACAAACGCCTACTACAGGTGGGTGTTTGGCAAATTGGACGTCATTTCTCCAAATGCGAGAATACGAGGCTGGGTGGATACGACTGTTGAAGAATTCATGACGATTTTTGCCTTGTTGTTCCTCATGCCTCTTTGCAAGAAGCATGTGTTGCAACACTATTGGAAGCACGACCCTCTCATCGCCACCCCAACTTTCAATAAGTTCATGACTCGTGACAGAATTTTGTTGCTGCTAAGATTTATGCACTTTGCAGACAACGAAAATCCTAACAGGATTGACAGGATATGGAAAGTTCGGGATGTGTTCACCATGTTGTTGGAGAGGTATGGGAAATATTTTTACCCCTTCCTCAATTTGGTGATTGATGAGTCGCTCGTGCTCTTCAAAGGACGTCTTGTATTCAAGCAGTATATCCCCTTGAAAAGGCATAGGTTCGGAATCAAGCTCTTCGTGTTGTGCGACTGTGAAACTGGAATAGTGCTTGACATGATCGTGTATACAGGAACTGACATTGACGTACCGAAAGCCGCTGCCGGTGACCCCATGGGCATGTCAGGTGCCATCGTCAGGAAAATGTTGGCACCTTACCTGGGCAAAGGCCACATCATCTACACTGACAACTGGTATACTTCTCCTGCTCTCTGCCAGTTTCTTCATGACAACCAAACGGGGTCATGTGGGACTGTCAGAAAGACAAGAAAGTTTATGCCCAAGTTCACAGGTGATGTCATTCCTCTGTCAGATGCCTCCTCCAGTGACACACCTTCTGAAGACGAACTGGCCCAGGAACACCGCGAGAGGCATGTCCGAAGAAGGCGACGAAGGGGGCAGAAGTACAAGCAACTTGAAAAGTCCGGGAAAGTGGTAGCCCTGAAGTGGAAGGACAAAAGAGACGTTCACCTGCTTTCCACAGTCCACACAGGTGCCCAGATGGACTCTGGTAAAATCCACTACCGAACCAGGAAGACCATCTATAAGCCCGACATGGTAGTGGACTACACAAAGAACATGTGCCTGGTGGACAAGTCTGACTGTCAACTGTCAGGCGTTGAGTGTCTGAGGAAGACTGTGAAGTGGTATCACAAGCTCTTCCTCCACCTAGTTGACATCACGATGCTCAACGCCTACAACTTGTGGTTGGTGAAGAGAGAGATGGCCCCAAACCAGAAGCTAAAATTCCGGGAGTTTGTGTACAATGTTGCATATCAACTCCTGGAGAAGTATGGCACCACCACTCACAGACGTACGGCATGGCGTGGGGATCACGTCCCTGACTGCATCCAGCTGGGTGTGGAAAGACACTACCTAACCAACACCGAGCTGGTTGGCACTCGTCACAGGCAGGTGCAGTGCCACGTCTGCAGCACCAGTGTCAGGAAACCCCACGTAACCAAAAGAGTCACCTCAATGTGCGCCGAGTGCAAAGTTGCACTCTGCTTGGGTGACTGCTTCAGGGACTACCACATGTATAAAAACTACTGAGTGCCGCCCCCTGCCCTGCCCTGCCCTGGACTCGCGCCCTACCTTACCTGACCTGACCAAATTGATCACGCTACCTCATAATGTTACATATATATTATATAATGTATAAGTTCCAAAGATGTCCCTGTGATATAGCTTTTTACATTATATAATTATATAAGTTTATTGTCAGTGGTTGGAAAGCTGTATGGCAGGGTGTTGATAGAGAGGATAATAAAGTGTACGGAAGTTGCAATAGGAGAAGAACAGTGCAGTTTTAGGAGGGGAAGAGGGTGCGTGGATCAGATGTTTGCAGTAAGACAGTTATGCGAGAAGTATTTAGAGAAGCATAAGGAGATATTTTGGGCTTTTATGGACTTGGAAAAAGCATATGATCGTGTGGACCGTGAAGCAATGTGGAAGGTGTTAAGGATTTATGAAATTGGAGGAAATTTGTTAGAAGCAGTTAAGAGTTTTTATGAAGGGAGCAGAGCATGTGTGAGAGTAGGAAATGGTGAGTTGAGTGAATGGTTGAGGTAAAGGTAGGTTTGCGACAGGGTTGTGTAATGTCACCATGGCTGTTTAATATGTTTATGGATGGTGTGGTGAGGGAGGTGAAAAGGAGAACTATGGGAAGAGGATTGGGTTTAGTAGGAAAGAATGGTAGAGATTGGGAGTTGAATCAGTTGCTGTTCGCTGATGACACAGCATTGGTGGCAGATTCTGATGAGAAACTGCAGCGGGTAGTCAAAGAGTTTGGTGTGGTTTGTGGAAGGAGGAAACTGAAGGTGAACGTCAATAAAAGTAAAGTAATGGTGTGTAATAGGGGAGAGCATAGGGTGAATCTAGATGTGAGGCTGGATGGGGAAATATTGGAACAAGTAGAGTGTTTTAAATATCTAGGAGGAACAATAAGCAGGAGTGGAGGTATGGAAGTGGAGGTAAAACAGAGAGTGTGTGAAGGAAGGAAGGTTTTCGGAGCAATGGGAAGTATGTGGAAGACGAGAAATCTCGGAGTGAAAGTAAAAAGTGCACTGTATCAAGGAATTGTTGTGCCAACAGTGATGTATGGGGCTGAGACATGGGCTCTGAAGAAAAAGGAGAAAAGAGGGCTGGAATGGAGATGAGCTGCTTGAGGAGTATGTGTGGAGTTACTTGTAGAGACAGATTGAGAAATGAAGAGATACGTAGGAGAGTGGGGCAGCAGGAACATTTGTCAGCCAGAGTGGACAGAAGGGTGCTGAGCTGGTATGGTCATGTTGAACGAATGGGAGATGAAAGGCTTACAAAGAGAATATGTGAGTCAGGTACAAGGGGAGATAGAAGGGCAGGAAGACCCCCATTGAGATGGAGAGACTGTGTAAGAAAGGCTTTGGATGATAGAGGAATGACTATAGATCAGGCAGGGGAAGTGGTGGTGGACAGGAGTGAATGGAGAATGCTTGTGAATAGTTGAGTGAACACGTGGTCATTTGGAGTAAGGGGTCGGGCGCAAGTTGGACTAGATAATAGTCCATCAGGCGCCTGGCCCGGGGAGACGATTAATATGAAGGGTGTGCCTGGAAGTGTGGTGGGAGGGCTTGTCGCTTTGGCTCCGCTGCATGTCTGCCTGCCGAGATCGGAACCTCTCCTGGTGGTCAGGGGCCGGGGGAGTGCTGGAGCGACCTTGGTAACCCTGGTCTCTGGGTCTTCTCCTGGGTGACCTGGATGTGTGAGAGTTTGTGTTTTTTATCTGTGTTTATTTTTTGTTTTATGTTGTTTTTGTGTTTTCCCTGTTCTTGCTCTGTCTTGAGTCGGCTACCCCCAAAATGGGGATTGGGCCTGAGCATATAGATAGATAGATAGATAGACATTATATAATTGTATCTTTCATTATTTAGTTTATAAGATTCAAAGATTTCCATGTAATATGCCTTCTTTTTTAGTATATCAATATATTATGTTTGTTATAGCCAAAGTAATGTGTATATATTTGTTTACCTCAAATGAATTGTACCAAAATAAATATGTTTCAATAAATCCTGTCAAACCTACTATAATAAAAAAAAAAAAAAAAAAAAAAAATCATGTCATTGTATTCTTACAATATGATACATTCTATGAATATTTCATATTGTTTGAATACAATGGCATGATCTTGTAAAAAAAGAAAATTTATAAAAATTTATCTAAACATTATAAAAACCCCCCAATACTCTTGGATTCGATCCAACTACCCTACCACACTTTGAGTTTTCCAGTCCGCAACCTTACCAACCATGCCACAGGAGCTCATACCAAATGTCACTCAAAACTTCGTGTTTACAATCGAAATGACAATATACAAAAAAAAATGAATTATCCCACCAATTTACGTTTGTAAATTGATGGGATTATCAATTATATCATGCAAAGGTTTATAAAAGTTTGTCTCTGTCAAGAATTAGTAATTATATAACTTTATTCTGTCAAAAATTGCCCAAACACTCAGCAAAATTGCCCCTCTCAGTGTGACTCCAGTCATTATCACACGGTCAGTGGGTCAGTGGGTGACCCTTCCCTCCCTCCATCCACAACACCTCTCTCTGTCTGAGTTTGGCTACCAACTAAATTCGTATAAATACAGCATGCATAAAATACTCTTCACAAATACATTTGTATTGTATAATATTGTAAATAATAATGAATAATAACTGTGTGGGTGTCGAAAATTGCTCAACCATCTTTCTTATATCTCGCCTACGCCCTTACGCGCGTATATTGGATTATACATAGTCATGACTGTCATACAAATACTTGCAGTAGGTCTCGAATATACATTTAGATTGCATATTACTTGGAAATAAATAAATATAAGTTTTCTGGTGGCAATCTACCCTTTCGCAAGTGTCAGGCGACACCAGTCTATATTTAGCTCTCTATCAAAAAAGGTTAACTGCCGATGTTTACTGACCACCCTCGTTCCTGGTCTATAATATAGTACTTTATTTACAATCAATGGCCTACATATTTCTGTGGTACTTCACATGTGTCTAAAATGCAATGTCTGCTTGCATAAAAATGCAATTCTGAAAGCCATTTATACGTACGACATACGCATGTCTCACTTTCTCTCTCTCTCCATTCCTGACTCATGTTATTGTAGACCTCTGGGTGGCAACGAACCCCAGACACCTGCTAGACATAAGGTTCAAAATCCCAAGACATCCATACGCCTCGGGCGCCTCCACAATTATCACACAGCTGCGTATGTTTCTTGATAGATCTCCCTGCCTTCACTCTCTCCACGACTCACTCCCTGCCTGGTCTATATGCGGTATATATATTGTTATATGGGACGTCTACATACGTACAAGTCTGTATTATAGCATGACAGTGCTCTAAGTACGAGATATACGTGATATTTATGGCGCAACACACCCTCTCCCCCTTCCATTCCCAGCACAACGCAATCACACCTTGGTTCACGCATAGAAACTCATTGATAATGTGCATAAATATCGCATGAATTGGTCTATATGCAGTATATATATTGTTATATGGGACGTCTACATACGTACAAGTCTGTATTATAGCATGACAGTGCTCTAAGTACGAGATATACGTGATATTATAGCGCAAACCACACTCTCATCTCATAAATTGCCGCCAAACCTCCAACCCGTCTTCATTCCCGCCTAAAAATTCATTGATAATTCCCTTATATATTGCAATTTTTGGTCACTATGAGGCATAGCGGCTCGCTTGGTGTAGTGACTAGCGTCTCGGACTTCCACCCAGAAGGCCCGGGTTCGCGCCCACGCTCGGCGCATTAAAGATTTTTCACAAGCACTGAGTCGTTACCATCCCTCATGAGCAAAGGGATGGGGTAGTAGTACAGGACCCCAATGGAAATACGCCTAATCGGCCTTATTGAGCTATCCTTAGCTAGCTTAGCATGCGCTAGCTTTAAGAACTATTATTATTATTATTATTATTATTATATTCCCCCCCTGGGGGTTAGGGAATAGAATATGCCCCACGTGCCTTCTGCGTGTCGTAAGAGGCGACTAAAGAGGTTGGGTCGGTGGGCTTGCGACCCCCACCCGGAAAAAATATCTAAGCAAAGAAAAACGAACGAACAGCCTCGGATGCGGACGGAACCAACGTTGACGAACCACGACCGACTAAGGACATGCCTTCGGACATTCTGAGAATGGCTACGTGGAATGTTAGTGGCATGAATGATGGAACAAAAGAGAGAGGTTCTGGAAGTGTTAGTGAATGCCAGGCTGGATGTATGTGGAATGACAGAGACCAAATGGAAAGGTTCAGATGTGAGAGAATGGGAATGTGGAATGGGTGTGTGTGTGCTGGAGTGAGTGAAGGAACAGCGAGAGAAGGTGCATGTTTGTTTGTAAGTAGCAAATGGAAGGAATGTGTAAGAGAGTATGGGTCTGTGGGTTCAAGGATTGTGTGGGTGAGAATGAAAGTAGGAATACAAACGTGGGTGATTGTATGCGTGTATGCCCCGACAGAGGATATACTTGAAAGAAAGAAAGAGGAGTTCTGGATGAATGTGGAGGCGTGCCTGGAGAAGTTTGACAAGAACGAAAGAATATTTCTGATTGGGGATATGAATGGTAAGGTGGGTGATAGGAAAGTTGAGGGAGTGGTGGGAGGGTGGGGGGTACCATCAGAGGTGAATGGGAATGGTAGTGCACTTGTGGACGTATGTGTGGGAAGGAGGCTGTGGATAGCCAACACCTTCTTCCGACACAGAATGATCCACAGGTACACGTGGAAACGGATGTTGACGATGAAAGATAAGACAGTGGTGGAACGAAAGTCATTGATTGATTATGTATGTGTGGATGAACGAATGAAGAAATCTGTGATGGATGCTAGGGTGTATAGGGGTATTGGAGGGGGTCTGTCTGATCATTATGTAGTGGTAGCTAAGGTTAGGATACAAAAGAAGTGGGTGAGGAGAGCGGGAGGGAGGCGAGAGGAGGGTGGAATGGTGAGGAGGGTGGAGAGGTTGCAGGAGGAGGAAGTCAGGGAGGAGTACAGGAGAGCAGTGGAAAGACGACTAGGTGGGTTCGACCTGGAAGTTATGGAGGAAGTGGAGGAGATGAGCAAGGTGTTTAAGGATGAGATCTGTGCAGCATGTGAGGAGGTGTGTGGAGTGAGGAGAAGAGGGAGGGGAGTGAAAGGTACAGCATGGTGGACAGAAGAGGTAAGAATAGCTGTGGAAGAAAAGAAGAAAGCATATAGAGTGTGGTTGGGTAGTAGAGGGAATGAAGATTCCGAGAGACAGAAACGAGCGAGGTACGTGGAGAGTAAGAGGGTGGTGAAGAGAGTAGTGAAGGAAAGTAAGAGAAGAGTAGATGAGGAATTTGGAAGGAATCTGAGTGTAAAATGGAGGGAGAGTAAGAAACTGTTCTGGAAAGAAGTCAAGAAAGTTAGGGAAGGTAGCAAGGGAAACAGTAAGGGTGTGAAAGATAAGAATGGGAGAATGCTAGCCGAGAAGCAAGAGAGAGTCGAAAGATGGAGGGAGTACTTCAGTGAGTTGCTAAATGAAAGGAATGAAGAGCCAGCAAACATAGCTGGATATGGTATGGGAGGGAGAAGAAGAGAAGTAGTGGAGGAGGAGGTGGGGATCAGGAGGTCAGAAGTGTGGGAAGCCATGAAAAGAGTGAAGTTGGGGAAAGCACCAGGAACAGATGGAGTGTGTGGGGAAATGTTGAGGTATGGTGGTGAGATAGTGATAGAATGGGTATGGAAAATGTGCAAACTAGCATGGGAGAAGGGGAGTGCACCCGATGACTGGAAGACTGGCATAATAGTCCCCCTATATAAGGGCAAAGGGGAAAGAGGAGTGTGTGGTAACCACCGAGGAATATGTCTTCTAAGCGTAGTAGGGAAGGTATACAGTAGGGTAGTGATTGAGAGAGTGAGAGTGAGAACGGAGAAATGGATAGGCGACGAGCAGGGAGGTTTTAGGAAGGGAAGAGGATGTGTAGATCAGATTTTTACCCTGAATTGTGTTGTGGAGAAGTATCTGGAGAAGAAACAAAAGGTGTATGTTGCCTTTATGGACTTGGAGAAGGCCTATGACAGAGTGGATAGAGAAGGTTTGTGGAAAGTACTTAGAATATACGGAGTAGAGGGCAAGTTGCTGAAAGCAGTGAAGAGCATGTATGAGGGTGCAAAGGCGGCAGTACGTGTGGAGAGTGAGCAGAGCGAGTTCTTTGACCTGAATGTTGGTTTGAAACAGGGGTGTGTGATGTCCCCGTGGTTGTTTACTGTATATATGGATGGAGTCATGAAAGAAATACTATCAAGAGCAGTGAATGTTGGTGTATCGCTGAAAAGGGAGGGAATTGAGTGGAAGCTACCTATACTGCTGTTTGCGGATGATACAGTTCTGATGAGTGATAATGAATGGGAGTTGCAGGGTCTGGTAAATGAGTTTGGAACAGTGTGCGAAAAACGGAATTTGAAGGTAAATACGGGGAAGAGCAAGGTTATGGTCTTCGAAAGGGGTGAAATCACAGAGTGTGAGGTGAAGCTGAACGGTCAGGCTATGGAGATCGTCAACTCTTTTAAGTATCTGGGCAGTGTGTTGAGTAAAGATGGGACTATGGATGAAGAGGTGCGGGAGAGGGTACAACAGGGGAAGAGGGTTGTAGGAACGCTAAAAGCAGTAACAAGAAATAGGGTGGTCAGTATGGAAGTGAAGAAGTCCTTGCATGACAGTGTGGTAATCCCGACACTGACTTACGGAAGCGAAGCATGGACGTTGGTTGAGAGACTCAGACCAAGAGTGAGAGCAGTGGAAATGAATTACTTAAGGAGTGCGTGCGGAGTTACATGGAGGGATAGACAGACTAATGAGGAAGTAAGAAGGAGGTGTGGTGTGGAGGTAGATGTGCTGGAAAGTGTGAAAAGGAACAACTTGAGATGGTTCGGCCATATGGAACGTATGGAAAGCGAGAGAATGACTAAGAGGGTGTACGAGAGCGAGGTGGAGGGACAGAGGGGGAGAGGTAGACCGAATATGAGGTGGAAGGATGGAGTGAGGAACTACATGAACGAAGGCGGTGCTGGTTGGGGGGAGGGGCGTCGACTGACTGGGGACAGAGGTGCATGGGGGCGGTTCGTTCGTGGCCACCCCTTCGGGGATCACGGCGTCAGGCAATAGATAGATAGATAGATTATTATATTCATTGTTATATGGGTGGCCTACACACGTTTACGTACTCTACATAGCCAAAAAGGGATAAAAAAAGGAGATATACGTGATATTACGCGGTAACCCACCCCCTCCTCCCTCAGGTTCTATCCCCTGGGCGCGTGAAAATTCGGCCGGGAAATCTCGCCGCTCGATGACAATCTAGCCGCGCGGTGCCATTCGCTCCACATTTTTCAACTACGGACCGTTCCCCCACCCCCCCCCAGACATTTGTTGGGGGGTCAAATATATATGGGCCGATGCACGCAAACATTCCCTACACGCTGATGTACTTTTTATCGAAATTAGCAATGGGTCCCAAAATCATCATACATGCGCACAGTATATAGGTGTAAAAAAAAAAATGTGCACCGCGGAGAGGTTAATTGTCCTTGATTATGCTTGTAGTTGAGGTTTTCACTGTAAAAACATGTTGAAAGGTAACTTGTTAAGGAAGTAAAGACACTGTTGGATTTTCTAGGGTTTTATTACCAGAAAAATAGATTATGCTTAATTAGGGGCTGGTTTGAGTTATTAATTGTCTGTGTAGGTATTGTAGCTACCCGACTGGGAAATACCTACAGCTTTGCACTATATTATAAAAGCAATTAGATTGAGCTATATTCCTGTGATTATAATCTTTCCTGTAAAAGAATAAAGAATAAGAATAGCGATAATATATAATGGTATACACACTAATTATCGCAATGTATCGCACTGTCACGGTATTAATTACCACGGCCGCATGAAGGGTTAACCTTCCTAATGGCTGTCTGATCTGCTACTAGTCAATGCCTGGGGGCTCGAGCGTGCCGGCTTCTGACCAGTGTGGAGTCATACGATACATGTTGCTAGCAATAATATTGGAGTTGCTGCAATACTTTAAGAAGACCGTGGGAACGCTTGCTTACTCTGCAAGAATTGTACCAAGTCCTTTTATAGGTGGGGGAGATGATCTATCTATAGGGAGATCATTCCCAACTAGAATGTACAGTAGTACATTTCTGTCACCATTCCTGCCTGGTCTATTTCATATATCGGGAAGACGCCGCGACTGGGCAAATACTCTGGCACAACCTCGCTACAACACCTATTGTGCTACACTCTAATTAGCTGCGGAGATGTAGAGACCAACCCCGGCCCTAGTTCAACGTTGAAGAAACCTCACCACCAAACAAGTAAGGCAGACACCAACATTTCAACAGTCCCTAGCAGTAAAATTCGTTATAACAAACTGGGCCAGCAGGCACCCAAGTCTCCCGTCACGCTCCAACTCACAACCAAGACCGCAGGGCAACCGCGAGCACAGTGCCAACATTCTACCTACTCAACATCACCCTCAACTGTATCATCACTACCACAGATAACGATGACCCAAGTAACACAACATGCAACCAGAACACCCAAACAAACAGGAAGCTCTAGCAAACACATTGACAATGAAGTAACAGCAACAACGGCCAAGAACAAGGACATAAAACAACAAATACAGGTAGGGGTGGGAGGGGGGCAAGGGGGAGCCACAACCTGTCCTCATCTCACGCGCTCACACACCATCAGCCGCTCACGGCGCACAGCTGATCACCACACCGCCAGACGTACGATGAACAGTAACAGGAAAATATGTATAGTGTGCGATATTGGATTCAACAAAAGGAGTACAACGTCACAATGTAGTAGTTGTAATGAAACAGTACACGATCGATGTACTTACATTACTAGCGGAAAAGAAGTGGAATGCGATAAATGTAGGGAAATAGCTATTAAGGATCCTAAAATCATTTGTGAAATATGTGAATCACTCATAACAAGAAAACAAAGGATCATAAACTGTGTTAAGTGTAAAACTGTAGCTCACATGAAGTGCATCTCTAAGAAGACCAACAGTGAAGAACGGGAATTCCTATGCAACATATGTGCCTTGCATTCATTACCGAATATTAATGTAAATGAACCAATTAGTATTAACAACTCAGAATCCAGCCAGGACACATTCAAAATCAAAGATGAATACAGAGTGTTCACCAACAAAGGGCTCCATCTTATCCACATTAACGCCAGATCAATGTACCATAAATTGTCAGAATTAAACTTGTTAGCTAATAAGGCCAAAGCTTCAATAATTGCAATCACAGAAACCTGGCTGGATTCAAGTATAAACGATGGTGAAATAAACATTCAAGGTTTCAATATGGTTAGGAATGATCGCAATAGGCATGGGGGAGGAGTATGTCTGTATGTAAAAAACAACCTCACACACACAACCAGGACCGACCTCCATGTAGAAAATCACGAAGCTCTGTGGATCGATCTACACCTGCCGAGGACAAGACCCATCATAAACATTCAAGGTTTCAATATGGTTAGGAATGATCGCAATAGGCATGGGGGAGGAGTATGTCTGTATGTAAAAAACAACCTCACACACACAACCAGGACCGACCTCCATGTAGAAAATCACGAAGCTCTGTGGATCGATCTACACCTGCCGAGGACAAGACCCATCACAATTGGGGTATGCTATAGGCCACCAGACGACACACAATTCTTGACCAAATTTGAACGAACGTTGTCATCGCTAGACCCTCGGAATGAATCCATCATACTAGGGGATTTTAACCTGTGTTACAAACAACGAAATGGTAGGCTTGTACGAGAATATAGGCATATACTGACAATGCACAATCACAAACAACTCATCACAACCCCCACACGTATCTCTGAGAACACTGCCACAATAATAGACCACATAAACTGTAACAGAGAGGACAAAATATCCCAATCAGGGGTTATACAGACTGGGATAAGTGATAACTTCGTCACATATTGCACACGAAAAACCACAAAAATTACCCTAGAGAATCACAAGATTATCAAAACAAGGTCACTCAGAAACTACAATAAAGAAACATTTCTGGACATTTTATGGAATACAGACTGGTCTCCAGTGTTTGGAAGTACAAACGTTAATGACGCATGGGTTGGCTTCAGAACCATCATCACAAACATTCTAGACGAAATAGCTCCTCTGAAAGACATACGAATTAAAGCAAAGTCAGACCCATGGATCAACAATGACATACTACACCATCTGGAACACAGAGACAATCTGTTAAAAAGGCTAGCGAAACATAGACAGGATCAAGGTCTGAAACATGAGTTCAACAGGGCCAGGAATAAACTAAGTAGGAAAATAAAATCAGCGAAAACTAATTATTTTCACAATAAGGCAGAGGAATATCAGAATAACCCAAAGAAACTATGGAGGCACCTAAAAACAACAGGCTACAGCAACAAGACAAGGGATTCGTCTAACACTAATATTGTTCTCACCATTAATGATCAGATTTGCCACGATAAACGACAAATTTCAACCTACTTCAACTCCTTCTTCACCTCCATAGCAAACACACTTGCACAGAACCTACCTCAACCTCTCAATAAATACACGACAACAACGGCCACCTTTCGAAATTTCTACAGAGATAAAGACATACACCCAAACACATTTGGATTGCAAAATGTTACACCAAAATACACTTTTGACGAGCTGTCTAACCTAAATGTACATAAAAGCACAGGACCAGACAAAATTCCTGCCAAATTTCTACGAGATGGAGCCATTGGTATAGCAGGCCCCCTAACTCACATCATCAACTTGTCAATTAACACCAACACTGTACCTGCTGAACTGAAGGAAGCTATTGTAACCCCTCTATTCAAGAAAGGAAATAAACTAGAAGTTGGTAACTACAGACCAGTTAGCATATTATGTATTGTATCTAAAATCCTTGAAAGAGCGGTATACACCCAAATTGAACACTACCTCAAACAAAAATATCTATTCTATAAGTTTCAATCAGGTTTCAGATGCATGTACTCGACAGACTCCTGTCTCATCCACTTAACGGATCACATTCGTAAAGAAATGTCTAAAGGTAACTTGTATGGTTCTTCTTGATCTACAAAAAGCGTTTGACACAGTACACCATGATATCCTATGTAATAAACTACAAGCAATGGGCATAGGATCTGTGAACTGGTTTAAATCTTATCTTAGTGGTAGAACCCAAAGAGTCAAAATTGATGATAATATATCTGATCCTATGCCAATTAACTGTGGGGTCCCGCAGGGAAGCATCCTTGGTCCCTTACTCTTTCTCTGTTATGTGAACGACATGGAACTGAGCGTCTCATGTAAATTATTACTGTATGCAGACGACAGCGTGCTCCTGGTTTCAGGAAAAGACCCAATAAGTATTGCCGCTTCACTTTCCAAAGAACTAGAATCATGTAGTGAATGGCTAGTGGACAATAGACTATCTCTTCACCTGGGCAAGACGGAAGCCATCTTATGTGGAACAAAACGCAAACTGAAAGACATTGTGGGCTTCTCGGTCAACTGTAATGATATTCCTATAACAACAGTGTCACAAGTTAAATATCTCTGACTAAAACTGGACGCGAGTTTGTCAGGTGAAACAATTTTGGAATCTATCCTGAGTAAGTGTAGAGCACGTATAAAATACCTGTATAGACAGGTGGGATGCTTGCCCGCAGCGACCAAAAAGACCCTCTGCCAAGCGCTTCTTCAATGTCATTTTGACTATTCTGTGTCATCCTGGTACTCTGCATCATCTAAATCAGCACAGCACAAACTTCAGGTCACTCAAAATAAAATGGTTAGGTTCATGCTGAACCTAGGACCCAGATCACATGTTGGCCAGGAACAACTTCAGTCACTAGGTATGCTCAATGTCGCTGACAGGGCCAAACAAATCAGGCTCACTAATGCCTTCAAAATTTTCTATGACAGAGCTCCAGAGTACCTAAAGAATGATTTTGTTAAAGCAAATGAGAGGAGTGGACATAATACAAGAAACAGGATGTTTAATTTTAAGGTCCCGAGAATCCAAGGACAGGGTAAGCAAACATTCTTCTTCACCGCCATCAAAGACTGGAACGACCTACCCCAGTCAGTCCGTGAAAAGAGAACACTGTATTCCTTCAGACGTAGCCTGAAGGAACACCTGAACCGGACAGCTGCGAGAAGGGAGCACCAAGCTTATGTCTACTACTAAATGCGACATAAGAGATAGACAAACCAAACTGAAATGATTACTGATTACGGATTACTGATATTTACTATAGGATGTAAGGTATCTTAAAATAACCCCCTAGAAATACTTTTTCTAAAGTATCCATTTCTTTATCCTCCCCATTTTTCCCCAGCTAACCTAATCCCACAAGGACCCCAATGGAAATACGCCTAACGGCCTTATTGGGCTATCCTTAGTTGGAATTATGCAAGGCTGGTACATGTCATATTTGTAACAAACTATGTGGTACCAACTCTGTAAATTGCTAACTGAATAAATATTATTATTATAGTATACTTAAGTGAATAACTGTTATAAGGGTGAGAGTTATACAAGTGATTATATGAGTTACCCTAGAGTGTACAGTCGCTCAAAATGCGCTGTTACATTAGCAAACTGATTGGAGGGTGTGCTTATGTGCCTAGCGAGTGTGTTGGCAGAGGTAGATGGGGGGGTGGGACTGTCAGTCATGCTCCAGAGCTCGCGAGGGGAGGAGTTGCCTCACTTTGCTCCATATTTCATGAATGGGCCGCTCTATGTTTATTCGCGATTTTGACCAGAAATATGATATTCCCACTTGTTTTATTGTTATTACAGGTTACTATCTTCATACTAAAGGTAAAATAGGCGCTTATGAATAAGTAATAACGATATTTATCGTAAAATGACGATTAACCTCTCCGCTGCGCAGGTGGGGTGGTGGCCACCCCTCCCTGTGCGGAGGTATTTAGACCGTTTCCTTGACTCAAATCGTCATCGTACCATAAATATCATTAATACTTATCCATATGCGCCTATTTTACGTTGATTATGAAGATATATTAACCTGTTACAACAATAAAACAAGTGGAAACAGCGTTTGGCTGGTCAAAATCGGCAAATGAGATCGGGAGTTATATAGTCATCGAGTGCGAGCCAGCCTGCCAACATCCACCCCTCACGACGTCTGGAGACACTACGTGTCTTGTAGTTCTCTCTCTTTCTCTTTTTCATTCGCTGTGTAGCACATACAAGCACAGCTTGCTTATGAATCGCTATTGATAGCACAAAAATATACCGACGAAATAAGGGAATAACAGAGAGAATAGGTGATAATTGAAAGGGGGGGGGGGGGATGAGGGGATGTGGAGGAGTGATATTTGGCATGGCCAAGGGGCAATAAAAAAAAAAAAATCAATTGATACTGGGCTGGTTTAAATGTTTTTTTTTTAGGCCTTGGATTATATAAGGAGTTCCGCAGCGCACCGATAGGGACTCATATTAGTGGATCTGCACTTGCCGGGTTAAAGGCAGGATTGGAGCCTAATATTTCCGCCCAGAACTGTGGTGTTCACTACACACAGATTGCTTTTTATAGGTTATATTATAACTCTCCTTACCAGCTCCTCCATACACATTGCAAAAGTTATTGGTGGCAAATTACACCCGTCTTAGCCCTTTCCTTCTCCTGATTCCTTTCACTACAATATCTTTCCACACAATTTCTGCCTCCGCCCCTTCATACATAGGCTATTCATTATCATATTCCTTATCTCACATGAAGTGCATCTCTAAGAAGACCAACAGTGAAGAACGGGAATTCCTATGCAACATATGTGCCTTGCATTCATTACCGAATATTAATGTAAATGAACCAATTAGTATTAACAACTCAGAATCCAACCAGGACACATTCAAATTCAAAGATGAATACAGAGTGTTCACCAACAAAGGGCTCCATCTTATCCACATTAACGCCAGATCAATGTACCATAAATTGTCAGAATTAAACTTGTTAGCTAATAAGGCCAAAGCTTCAATAATTGCAATCACAGAAACCTGGCTGGATTCAAGTATAAACGATGGTGAAATAAACATTCAAGGTTTCAATATGGTTAGGAATGATCGCAATAGGCATGGGGGAGGAGTATGTCTGTATGTAAAAAACAACCTCACACACACAACTAGGACCGACCTCCATGTAGAAAATCACGAAGTTCTATGGATCGATCTACACCTGCCGAGGACAAGACCCATCACAATTGGGGTATGCTATAGGCCACCAGACGACACACAATTCTTGACCAAATTTGAACGAACTTTGTCATCGCTAGACCCTCGGAATGAATCCATCATACTAGGGGATTTTAACCTGTGTTACAAACAACGAAATAATAGGCTTGTATGAGAATATAGGCATATACTGACATTGCACAATCACAAACAACTCATCACAACCCCCACACTATTGGCGATGGGCTGGTCTATCAGAGTGAGACCTGAGCGATCTCTGCCATACCCATAGCTTACTCTGACTGTTCCTTTTACTTATATATTTTCTAAATCTCAAGTGACGGCGTCTCTTCCGTGGATTGACCTCCCAATCTACCAAGATTGGAAGCTAAAGTGTCACATTATTCCTTTGCCCCTCAACTTTCTCTTCATAATTGCTGAGGGGCACAGGGCCCTGGGTGGGGCTTTGGTTTCCCGGGCGTTTACGCGCCCTCTCAGCTCCCCGCCATGGAGTGGCTTCGGTCACCCAGGCTTTATTGTGGTCGGCAGGGAGGGTTCTGTGGGGGCGCTCGTTTATGGCCTTGGCCTTGCTCGGGGCCTTGGGGCTGTTCGGCCAGGCAGCTTGGGGAACAACAACAACAACAACAACCCCCACACGTATCTCTGAGAACACTGCCACAATAATAGACCACATAAACTGTAACAGAGAGGACAAAATATCCCAATCAGGGGTTATACAGACTGGGATAAGTGATCACTTCGTCACATATTACACACGAAAAACCACAAAAATTACCCTAGAGAATCACAAGGTTATCAAAACAAGGTCACTCAGAAACTACAATAAAGAAACATTTCTGGACATTTTATGGAATACAGACTGGTCTCCAGTGTTTGGAAGTACAAACGTTAATGACGCATGGGTTGGCTTCAGAACCATCATCACAAACATTCTAGACGAAATAGCTCCTCTGAAAGACATACGAATTAAAGCAAGGTCAGACCCATGGATCAAAAATGACATACTACACCATCTGGAACACAGAGACAATCTGTTAAAAAGGCTAGCGAAACATAGACAGGATCAAGGTCTGAAACATGAGTTCAACAGGGCCAGGAATAAACTAAGTAGGAAAATAAAATCAGGGAAAACTAATTATTTTCACAATAAGGCAGAGGAATATCAGAATAACCCAAAGAAACTATGGAGGCACCTAAAAACAACAGGCTACAGCAACAAGACAAGGGATTCGTCTAACACTAATATTGCTCTCACCATTAATGATCAGGTTTGCCACGATAAACGACAAATTTCAACCTACTTCAACTCCTTCTTCACCTCCATAGCAAACACACTTGCACAGAACCTACCTTAACCTCTCAATAAATACACGACAACAACGGCCACCTTTCGAAATTTCTACAGAGATAAAGACATACACCCAAACACATTTGGATTGCAAAATGTTACACCAAAATACACTTTTGACGAGCTGTCTAACCTAAATGTACATAAAAGCACAGGACCAGACAAAATTCCTCCCAAATTTCTACGAGATGGAGCCATTGGTATAGCAGGCCCCCTAACCCACATCATCAACTTGTCAATTAACACCAACACTGTACCTGCTGAACTGAAGGAAGCTATTGTAACCCCTCTATTCAAGAAAGGAAATAAACTAGAAGTTGGTAACTACAGACCAGTTAGCATATTATGTATTGTATCTAAAAATCCTTGAAAGAGCGGTATACACCCAAATTGAACACTACCTCAAACAAAATTATCTATTCTATAAGTTTTAATCAGGTTTCAGATGCATGTACTCGACAGACTCCTGTCTCATCCACTTAACGGATCACATTCGTAAAGAAATGTCTAAAGGTAACTACACCGGTATGGTTCTTCTTGATCTACAAAAAGCGTTTGACACAGTACACCATGATATCCTATGTAATAAACTACAAGCAATGGGCATAGGGTCTGTGAACTGGTTTAAATCTTATCTTAGTGGTAGAACCCAAAGAGTCAAAATTGACGATAATATATCTGATCCTATGCCAATTAACTGTGGGGTCCCGCAGGGAAGCATCCTTGGTCCTTTACTCTTCCTCTGTTATGTGAACGACATGGAACTGAGCGTCTCATGTAAATTATTACTGTATGCAGACGACAGCGTGCTCCTGGTTTCAGGAAAAGACCCAATAAGTATTGCCGCTTCACTTTCCAAAGAACTAGAATCATGTAGTGAATGGCTAGTGGACAATAGACTATCTCTTCACCTGGGCAAGACGGAAGCCATCTTATGTGGAACAAAACGCAAACTGAAAGACATTGTGGGCTTAATCTCGGTCAACTGTAATGATATTCCTATAACAACAGTGTCACAAGTTAAATATCTCGGACTAAAACTGGACGCGAGTTTGTCAGGTGAAACAATTTTGGAATCTATCCTGAGTAAGTGTAGAGCACGTATAAAATACCTGTATAGACAGGTGGGATGCTTGCCCGCGGCGACCAAAAAGACCCTCTGCCAAGCGCTTCTTCAATGTCATTTTGACTATTCTGTGTCATCCTGGTACTCTGCATCATCTAAATCAGCACAGCACAAACTTCAGGTCACTCAAAATAAAATGGTTAGGTTCATGCTGAACCTAGGACCCAGATCACATGTTGGCCAGGAACAACTTCAGTCACTAGGTATGCTCAATGTCTCTGACAGGGCCAAACAAATCAGGCTCACTAATGCCTTCAAAATTTTCTATGACAGAGCTCCAGAGTATCTAAAGAATGATTTTGTTAAAGCAAATGAGAGGAGTGGACATAATACAAGAAACAGGATGTTTAATTTTAAGGTCCCGAGAATCCAAAGACAGGGTAAGCAAACATTCTTCTTCACCGCCATCAAAGACTGGAACGACCTACCCCAGTCAGTCCGTGAAAAGAGAACACTGTATTCCTTCAGACGTAGCCTGAAGGAACACCTGAACCGGAGCTGCGAGAAGGGAGCACCAAGCTTATGTCTACTACTAAATGCGACATAGAGATAGACAAACCAACTGAAATGATTACTGATTACGGATTACTGATATTTACTATAGGATGTAAGGTATCTTAAAATAAATGAATTAAGTGATAAATTGAATAAAGAGCAGATTGGATGTTATGGTGGGAATAAAATCATCAACCATCTCATGTATGCTGATGATCTGGTCATTATTGCACCGTCTTCTGCGGGTCTGAGCAAACTTCTTGATATATGTGAATCTTTTGGTAGTAAACATTGTGTTAAATTCAACCCACTGAAAAGTGCTGTTCTTATATTTAGATCAAAATTACTGTATAAAAGTAAACTGCCAAATTTCTCACTCAATAATCAAATTATTCAAGAAGTAAACAAAATAAAATACCTGGGACACATTATCTCAAACGATTGCTCAGATGATGCAGATATCGGCCGTCAGCGCAGACAGCTATATTTACGTGGTAACACCATCTTGAGAAAATTCCACATGTGTAATTGGGAAACTAAAGTCACTTTGTTCCGGACATATTGTTCCTCTATGTACATTTGTGGTGGAAGTATAAGAGAGCCACCATAAATGGTCTGTGTATATCCTATCATAATATACTCAAGATGTTCATTGGTCTCTCTAAATATGAAAGCACTAGTATGGTGTGCACACTGTTGGATGTGCAGTGCTGTCGGGCTGTCATCAGGAGACTGGTGTACAGCTTTTCGCAGCGACTGCAATCCTCCAGTAACACGCTGATTGTAGCTCTTTTGGTCTAGTGATCATATCTATGAATCCCGTATTATATCTCACTGGCAGAAGCTGCTGCACACATAGTATGTACTGTAATGTAATATATAGGTCTAATTGAACTATGAGCAATGATCTGTGCAATAGGTGTTAACCAACATTGAGCAATAGCCTTAGTTAGCCTATCTGTGTTATATTGTGACAAAATGTGATATGTGCTCTATTCTGTAAATAGGCCTACTGTATTTTTTATTTTATTGTGTCTTTATTAATATATCTTTGTGTATAATTATTATCTGTGCTCTGACGAGAAGTGTATGTGATATGGACCATTAGGTCGTACTGTATTTATACTGTATCTATCTTATGTGTCTGGAATAAAGAATTATTATTATTATTATTATAACCCCCTAGAAATACTTTCTCTAAAGTATCTATTTCTTTATCCTCCCCATTTTCCCCAGCTAACCTAATCCCACAAGGACCCCAATGGAAATACGCCTAACGGCCTTATTGGGCTATCCTTAGTTGGAATTATGCAAGGCTGGTACATGTCATATTTGAATCATACTATGTGGTACCAACTCTGTAAATTGCTAACTGAATAAATATTATTATTATTATTATTATCTTCCTACTCACTCCTAGTTTCTCCATCACCGCTTCTGCCACTCCCCTACTGATCTTATCATATGCTTTCTCCACATCTAGACACACATATAAACACACAGCTAGTCCCCCTGCTTTGCCTTTTTCTCTATAACCTCATGCATCTACTATATATATATATTGTCTTTTCCTCTTCTTCCCTTCCTAAACCCATTTTGCTCTTCACTAAGCAGATTCCTTTTTTCTACATACTCTCCTTTATTATCCCATAAAATATCTTATTTATTATATTTATTACAGTTCTTGGTCTATAGCTCCCCATCTCATGAACACTTTTCGCTCCTCCTTTATATATCAACGTAACCCGTTCCTCTTTCCATCTTGCTGGTATTTCCTCCTCCTCCCATATTTTATCAAATAGCTTCTTTAACATTCTAACTATCATCGCCCCTCCTATATACATAGGCCTATCTGCTGTTATTCCATCTGGCCCTGCCGCTTTGTTTCTCTTCAGCTTCTTCACACTCCTAATCTCCTCACTCACCCTAATATTCATATTTTCATATATTTCTTCCTCATTTAGTTCAATATTCCATTGACCTACTCTTATTTGGTAATTTAAAAATTACCCCTCCTACTTCTTCCCAGTATCTTTTTATTTCCTCCCCAATCTTATTAACATCCCTAATTTTTTCTCCAGCTATT
This sequence comes from Paralithodes platypus, assembly GCA_032716605.1. Classification (NCBI taxonomy): domain Eukaryota; kingdom Metazoa; phylum Arthropoda; class Malacostraca; order Decapoda; family Lithodidae; genus Paralithodes; species Paralithodes platypus. Next base: position 26,916,590 of record CM064525.1, read on the forward strand.
TTTAACTCTACTACTATCTTTCTCCCCCCATAGCGGATATAAAAGGCAATATATAGTTTTTGGAAAAAAAGAGAAAAACAAAGAAACAATATATAGCCTATAGGCTACATGAAGAAACCGCAAAACAAAATATACAGACGAAAGAACAAACAAGAACCAAGATCACCAACCAAGAAGGAAGGGAAACAAGTAACAAAGTAACAAATGAGAAGAAAGAAGAGCAAGCAAGAAGGAAGAAATAGCACACAAGAAAACTGAAAAAACGACAAGAGAGAGGCGCCGTTGCAAAGACATAGCTTCCCGACCAGCAGACTGAGCTGAATCAGCTGATGGCCCTTGATTGTTCATTCATTGCAAAATTTGCATTGCTTGCATTAAATTAATTATTATTGTGTACTCTTGTATCACCCTGTATATGGAACCTTTACCTGCCTCGTCCTTAAAAGCCACCAAGAACCAAGAACCTTGTATAGGCCTAGCCCTACATGTCCAGCGGACCAGCAGCCCATGGTGTGGCCAGGTTGAGACAGTGGAGGACCTGGAACTTTGCAAGTTAACACAGGCTATTCTTGATAGCCTAGGTGTCAATAAAGTACGAAAAGGAGCGAACTGGACTTATCAAAAACAATTCTATCCTACATAGGATAGGCCTAGTAAGTATATTTCCAGGAAAAACTTCTATTTAGGCTAGCCTAATGTCACTAGCCTAGGCTAGGCTAAGTTTCCCAGGGTTTTTATTTTTCGAATCTGTTAGGCTACTAGGCTAGGCTAGGCCTATTCATCAATATAGGCCTAGGCGGAAAATATAACTGAAACTAGCCCTACCGGTACCACTAATTTTCCCATGGTTTTTCTTTTTGGTTTTAGGCTAGGTAGCCTAGCCTAGTTTTCATGGAATTATTCTAGGCTATAGGCTAGGCCTAATTGCACCTATACGAGCTATTAGGGTCAATATACAGGAGGCGCTACAATATTGGTAAAAAATTAAGCTCAATAGCATGTGATTAAGCGATTTTTCTCCAAATTGTTGATGTAGGTGTCATTCCCGGGAAACTAACATAATACATATTATATGGATATTTACGTTTTAAGGGTTTGTTTACACTTCTTCTTTTTCGTCTTTATCTGGGAGACTTCTTTTGCGTGACTGTCAGTCAACAACTGAGACATCTGGTGGCGAATGCAATGAACTATACTGGTGGCGTCGTGGCCAAAGTAATCACCCTACCTAATTCATGCCAAGAGTACTCGAGTTCACTGACACGTGATGTCTATCGACCAATCAGGTGATGCCATGATTTGGAAAACAGGTGGCCCAGGATATAGGCCCTAAGCTGTCAGTTTGACTCTGGCCAGCTTGTGTAGAGGGTGTGAGCCGATCAAAGCTTTTTCCACCGTCTTTAAAAACACTGAGGCTGCTTAAGACCTTTTCGCCTTCCAATAAGTGTAAACTGTCCAAAGTGCAATAACCAGTGTTCCAAATACAGCTGACGAGGACAGCTGGTTTTGAAATGCACATACAGTCTGGCCTGCCAATACGCGAGAATATGGGCGACACGCGAGGGTGCGGAATGAAAATTTGCGTATTAGCAATAGAGTATTATATGGGAATAAATCGATATGGGCGGCACTGACTCCAAGTTGTCTACTTTAGGCCTATTTATCTCCGTCAATTGCCACAAAAGGTACATATATGTAGGCTATGCATAAACATCCAAATCATAAGAAAATATAACAATAATAATAAACTCACCTTAAAATTAACAGTAAATGTCCAACACGAGTCGGACAGCTTTTGCGCGAGCGTGGACTGAGGGTAGACTGGCGTATCCCACAATGCCCTGCGTGCCTACGTAACTGGCGCGGAATGGTGGGGGGCCTCGCGTATTAGCTGAACTCCCCGGAATTGCCCTTATATCGGGCCCGGATTCGCGTTTTGAAAGTTTGGGTATGATTCGACCCCCTCCTCGCGTATAAGGTGAATCGCGTATTAAAAGCTTGCGTATTGGCAGGTCAGACTGTACACTTGTTTTACATGGAAAAATTCGAAACAAAAATCCACCAGCTGTTGACCAAGATGAGTGGTGATCGAGCCTCCAGCGGCCAGCCAGGCAGCCCAGTACCTCCTCTGTTCATTAAGGTTAGTTGGTTGGTTGGGACAACATAAAGGAGCCGGACCACAGCTAGCTCGGGAATCTTAATGGGTCATCGCAAAGTAACATAAAGTAAAAGATTTTTTCGCATAGGATTAAACTGGCATGCAAGGGCTAGTTAGTTATACTGATGTTTTGGACCGACAGTTAGCCCATCGATCTTTTTAGGCTTAATAGGTCCGGTAGAGCATAGGCTATACATCATTGCTATATATGTCATTAACCTGACAAGCGCGATATAGACCTAGGTGCTAGGGTAGTTATTTGTGCATTTCTAGCCCTGGATTCTGACAGAATTCGTTATATTTACAATATAAAGCATTATTTGTTTTCGGTATGCTTTTATTTTACATATATGATGTATATATGAACCTTCAAGAGTGCTAAAATAAGTGGGAAAAGCATTTGGGTGGTGGTGAAAAACGAAGATATTGGCCACCCGGTCATAATCTCAGGCGAGAGAGAGCCACAGGCAGCCCTCCCCTCTCGCTGTCTGGGAGTCAACTGAGACGAGCGGGGCGGTGTGTGCCGGTGTCTGGGTGTTGCATAACGATCTTTTATGCAACCCACTTGTGCTACATTATCGCGGGAGAGAAAAATAACCGATAAATGATGATAATAAGAGGATAAATAGGTGATAATTGAGGAGGGGGGGGAGAGGGGAATAAGGTAGGGGAGGGGGAGGGGTGAGAAACATGGATGAGTACTAGAGGGGAATTATCTCACCTAGAGACAAAATCCTTTGTTTTGATAGGCCTTTTTTTTTTTTGGAGGGCTTTTTTTATGGTCTTGCTTCCGTGAGGCCTATCGCGTTCCCTATAGGAAGCCTTCCGTGAGGCCTATCGCGCTTGCCGGGTTAAGAGCTGAAATGTATTATAAGGGAGAACAAAAATAAAATAAAATACATAGGCCTACTGTAAAACAATAAGTTTTTCAGCCAGTACCCAACCAGCGGGGGTGTGGGGGCGGCAGCCCCCACCAATAATACTAGGTTAGGTTAGGTAAGGTTGTTAGGTTAGGCTAATGTTAACCCCATTCTTACTAGGTTAGGTAAGGTTGTTAGGTTAGGCTAATGTTAACCCCATTCTTACTAGGTTAGGTTAGGTAAGGTTGTTAGGTTAGGCTAATGTTAACCCCATTCTTACTAGGTTAGGTTAGGCTAATGTTAACCCCATTCTTACTTCGTTAGGTTAGGCTAATGTTAACCTTATGAAAACCCAAACAAAGATTTTATTAGGGTTACTGTGTAATTTTAACATGAACATTAGTAAAATCCGAGCCAAGTTTCGTCAAAACTTGGCTCGTGTTTTCTAAATGTCGGGTTATATGGGTATGGAAATTTACAAAACCCGAGCCAACATGTTAATAAGATTACTGTGTTATTTTCATTTTTAAATTAGTTAAATCCGAGCCAAGTTTCGTCAAAACTTGGCTCGGGTTTTCAAAAAGTCAGGTTTTATGGGTCTGGAAATTGACAAAACCCGAGCCAATAATTTAGCAAGGTTACTGTGTTTTTTTCATTTTTACATTTGTTAAATCCGAGCCAAGTTTCGTCAAAACTTGGCTCAGGTTTTCAAAAAGTCGGGTTTTATGGGTCTGGAAATTGACAAAACCCGAGCCAATATTTTACCAAGGTTACTGTGTTTTTTTCATTTTTACATTTGTTAAATCCGAGCCAAGTTTCGTCAAAACTTGGCTCGGGTTTTCAAAAAATTGGGTTTTATGGGTCTGGAAATTGAACAAACCCGAGCCAAATTTGGGTTACAAATGTGTATTATCGTGTTCTATAGTGTTCTATACGCTTTTTACGCCTCAATTTCCCTGATCTTCATAGCCTTCCCCACTATCGGGGAGCGTGTCTTTAGATTGATGGATAATGGGTAAATGCTTAATTCCCATTCAATTTCATCACTAGATTCGACTAAAACACCAAAAACAAAATCAAAATACCAAAAAAATACCTGAAAAACACGTTGTTGCGTCTCCTGTATATTAACCGCTATGAGCTAAACAAATTATTATTGTATTTAACAGGAAGGTAAAACGAGGTAAGTGATGTGGTATAGGCTAGGACGATAAGTGGCAATATGCGGAAATGGATTAGGCCTATACCCTAAGGGCATTCCGCCCCCCCTCTGACCCTCTTACGAAAATCTACGGTTACTTACTCCACCCCAACTGGATTTCTACCGTTTTACCCAACCAGTGGGGGTGTGGGGGCGGCAGCCCCCACCCATAATACTAGGATAAGTTAGATAAGGTTGTTAGGTTAGGCTAGGCTAATGTCTCTCTGAAACATTGTAAAATCCGTGTCACATCTAGATTGATAGACTTTTGGGACAATATAAAGATGATGTAATTAAATTCATACATCGATTTTATCGTGGCCTACAGGTTTCTTATACCATGTATTTCATTCCTATATGTGTCTAAATGCGCATACAAATTTATTACTGATCCTGAAAAAAACAAAATATCCCCTATATCGCCTACGTCGCAAGAAGGGTGGCTTTGTTTACATCCGCTGCGAAGAAGAAGAAGAAGAAGCGTTGAGGAAAATTTTGTTTTTGCCCCCTAGCCTACTGTTTAAATATATGACGATTTCAATAAATCTTGGGGGGGGGGGGGGCTTGCCCCCCCCCCCACATATTTTGTATCCAACGGCAAACAGTTATGGCCAAATAGTTATTTTTCGCGAGTGAAGGGACGTGTTTTTAGATTGTTGTTTAATGGGTAAATATGCATTTACGTCTATTTTCACACATAAAAACACTTTTACACAACTCTAAACTACATAAAAACAATCGAAACGATTTTTTAGCAATTTAATTACATCATCTTTAAATTGACCGACTTTTGTCAGAAGGGGCGGAATGTCCTTATAATCCATTTCCGCATATTGCCACCTAGCCTATACCACATCACTTACCTCGTCGTACCCTCCTGTTAACCCGGGAACTGCGGGGAGACTCTTAAGAGTTCCCCCGGCGGACTGCGGGGAGACTCTTAAGAGTGAGTGAAAAAAAAAATCAACTTTTGACATCGAAAAAAAAAAAAAAAAAAAAAATTGGCCCCTGGGCCATGCAAAATCTCAGTCCTCTACCTCCCCTCCTTCCCCACTTTCCTCCTCTCCTTCAGTTATCACCTATTTTCCCTGTTATTCCCTTATTCTAAGGTATATTTTCGTGCTAACATTAGCGAGTTGCAAGCAGGGTGTTGTCATCACTGATGGCAAGCGAGTGCAAGAGAGAGAGAGAGAGAGTATCGATCGACTGTGTCTCAGTGGCCTTGGGGGAAATTGGCGGGAAAGCAGCTTGCCTCACCCATACATTATACAACTCGCGGGCTATATCTCCGATTTTGACCATCCAAACGCTGTTTTCACTCGTTTTATTGTTGTTTCAGGTTAATACCTTTATAATCAACCCATAATAGGCGCATATGGATAAGTATTAATGCTATTAATGGTACAATGAATATTTTAGTGACGGAAACACCTCAAATACATGCGCACAGGGAGAAGTGTCTAATTACCCCCATGCGCACTTCAGAGGTTAAATACAATAATATTTTTTTTAGCTCGTAGCCTATAGGCTAGATGCAATTATAGAAATTTACCTTTTTCATCATTATACAGTAGCCTAGGCTAGTTGAAATGGTTATAGGCCCTACTGATGATTTGGACCGACAATTAGCCCATCGATCTTTTTAGGCCTAATAGGTCCGGTAGAGCACATACATCATTGCTATATATGTCATTAACCCACTGAGCCCCAGCGACGCAAACAGTGCGTCGGTAATGTATGTAACGCCCCAGCGACGCCTCGTTTGCGTCAGTGTTACTCCGGTCCCAATTACTTCGGTCCTATGGCACCTAGAGGGCTCAAATTTGTATGGGAACTGTGTAAGTATCCCACGCACCCATGCCGATGGTTGAAAACTCTCAAAGTCCAACCGCGTGCGCGTAAGCGCGCAAAAACATGTTTTTTGGGGGAAATTGCCTTCAATTTTTTACTCTTGTAAAATCCGTTTTCGGGAGCTCTGTAGGACCATTTTTTGAGCTTTTGGTAAATTGATACGGTGTGACCGTCACAAGTTTTAGCATGTGTTTTTTTGTTTTTTGCATTTTTTCTTTGATATACAGTGTTGTTTAATACCGAGGACCGTCGCATTTTAGTATTTATATTATTAGCCTAACCTAACCTAACCTAACCGAAAACTAACCTGTCTCGCGACCGGTCTAAACCCAGCTCACGTTCCCTGTGTATGGGTGCACGACGGTCTAAACCCAACTCACGTTCCCTGTTTATGGGTTCGCGAAGGTTTGTAATACTTCAATGTATCTATTACAAGTCAAATATACATTTCCGTGCATCATCAAACCATACTATGTCTACTACTAATAATATTAACCCATTAGTACCAACAGAATAGCGACAAAATAGGGGTAGTATAACTGTAGATTTATCCTAGTTTATCCCATACCTACCAGCTGATCCCTTGTCATGAACCTAACTAAGAAACCTAACCTAACCTAAAAGTAATACGTGGATAGAAACTAACCTTGACGTTATTTTTGATGTGTAGGAGGGAAGAAAACAAAATCTATAAAGCAGAAATCCCGTAAAACAGGACTTGTCATTATGCAGACAAGACTGTGTTTTACCCTATATCTCTCTTATAATACATTTGCGAAGGGAAGGACATATATAGGACTGCAGACTATTATATAACATACCTATAGGCTACACAAACATCGATGGGGCTTGTAACTGTCACACCGTAAAATCTTACCGAGCTTTTTGATCGGTTTTTCATGGTTTTTCCTTCATTCCTAGCCCATTCGCTATTGTTTCTGGAATAAAACAAAAATCAGAATCAGCTGGTCCTGGGTGGTAGGCCTACATTTATAAATATTTAGCTGGTACTCAGCGGGTTAAGAGCTGAAATTTATTTGCCTCTAAGGGAGAACAAAAGTAAAACGCTAAAATACGCACCACAGCTAGCAGTGCAATCTTAATGGGTAGTCTAATGGCAAAGTAACAAAATATTAAGATTTTTGGTTATACTGATGTTTAGGACCGACAGTTAGCCCATCGATCTTTTTAGGCCTAATAGGTCCGGTAGAGCATATACATCATTGCTATATATGTCATTAAAAGCTGAAATGTATTACAGTATAAGGGAGAAAAAGAAACGCTAAAATACCGGTACTACTGTAAAACAATAAGTTTTTCAGCCAGTGCCCAACCAGCGGGGGTGTGGGGGCGGTAGCCCCCACCCATAATACTAGGTTAGGTTAGGTAAGGTTGTTAGGTTAGGCTAATAGCCTAGCACAAAAAAAAAGTAAACTAACCAGCGGGGGTGTGGGGGCGGCAGCCCCCACCCATAATACTAGGATAGGTTAGGTAAGGTTGTTAGGTTAGGCTAATGTCTTCCCAAAGTTGACTATTTTTATAACATAAGATATTAGGCTACCCACTCCACCCCGTGAAATCCGAGCCAGCTTTCGTCAAAAGTTGGCTCGGGTATTCACAAAATTGGGTTTTATGGGTTTGCAATTTGGGAAACCCGAGTAAAGTTTTGATACAAAACGCTATAGGCCTATTATTGTATTTTTACACTTTTAACACCTCATTTTCCCTGAACTTCATAGCCCTCCCCACTAGTGGGGGGCGTGTTTTTAGATTGTTGGATAATGAGTAAATATTTATTTCAGCTCCTCTTCAGTATAAAACAACACTATATTTGAAGGAAAAAAATAATAAAAAACAAAATAAAACTTACTGAAATCGCTGTCGGTCCAAAAAGTCAGGTTTACCAGATTTTTTCGCATAGGTTTAAACTTCCGGAAATTAATAGCCTAAGTAATAAATAAGATTATTTCTTTTCCGCCGCCGCACTCCTGTTACTGTTCTGAACCTCTTGGCCCTCTAGCTGCCACCCATTGCTGGAGTAAGGGATGTCCCATAATACTGTGTTTTTTGCACTGTTACCCAACCAGCTGGGTGTGGGGGCGGCAGCCCCCACCCATAATACTAGGATAGGTTAGGTGAGGTTGTTAGGTTAGGCTAATGTTTTTTTTATGCTTTTAACCCCTCATTTTCCCTGAACTTCATAGCCCTCCCCACTATTGGGGGGCGTGTTTTTTAGATTGTTGGATAATGGGTAAATACTCATTTCAGCTCCTCTTCAGTTAAAACAACACTATATCTGAAGGAAAAATAAAAAAAAAAAAAAATAAAACAAAATAAAACTTACTGAAATCGCTGTCGGTCCAAAAAGTCAGGTTTACCGTTGAAATTAGTTACAATCCCCGGAAAATGTTATTTCTCCCATTATCCAACGATCTTAAAAACACTCAGATGTAAGTTATTTTCAGGGTAGGCCTATACAATTTTATTTTGCTTTTGGATACAGGATTGGTTGAGGGGGGCTTTGCGGCCTTTGCCCCCCCCCCCCCCTCACCCCCCATGACTTATTGAAATCAGCATCTATTTTAACAGTAATGGGCTGGTCTATCAGAATGAGAACTGAGCGATCTCTGCCATACCCATAGCTTACTCTGACTGTTCCTTTTACTTATATATTTTCTAGATCTCAAGTGACGGCGTCTCTTCCGTGGATTGACCTCCCAATCTACCAAGATTGGAAGCCAAAGCGTCACATTTTTCCTTTGCCCCTCAACTTTCTCTTTATAATTGCTGAGGGGCACAGGGCCCTGGGTGGGGCTTTGGTTTCCCGGGCATTTCCTCACCCTCCTCAGCTCCCTGCCATTTTCTTACAGTTTCTTACAGTAGATCCTCTGGAAAAAGGCAAACTATGCCTGTGTATCCAGCTCAGTACCAGTACTTGCACTGCTGCGGTCGTTCACGGTGATGGCGGCGGCGGTAGCAGACGCAACATTTTTACTATTCTGTATTTTTGTTTTATAATCAAACTTCAAATCTTGTCTTCCCCATGCTTTATCAAGATTCCTTTCAAACTCCCTTATTGATTCGGAATCGACTACATACTGGGGCAGTGCGTTCCACTTATTTACCACTCTATCACAAAATGAGTTCTTTGCCTTCTCAAGCCTATTTCTTTCTTTGTAAATTTTCTTAGAGTGTCCTCTCGTTCTTGTTCCCTCCCGCATGAAGAAGATACCTTCACACACATCCTCATCGTACTTTCCTGACACTATCTTAAAAGTCTCTATCATATCCCCTCTCTTTCTCCTATATGCCAGTGTCGGAAGCCCCAGTGTCCTCAACCTCTGCTCATAGCCCACGTTCTTCAACGTTGGTACCAGCTTGCTAGCTCTCCTCTGCACTTTCTCCACTGCTTCTATATCCTTTACCATATATGGAGCCCACACCTGGTTTGCATATTCCAGGTGCGGCCTAACCAGCGCTGTATATAGATTCCTGAAGATTTCTTCGTCAAGTGACACAAATGTCCTCCTTATCAGCCCTACAATTCTATTGGCTTTGTTTATCTTTTCCGCTAAATGCTCTGAGAAATTTAACTTATTGTCTATCACTACTCCTATATCCTTTTCTGCACTCACTTCCTCCATCGCTTCATACATACTGTATCCTACCTTGTCTATCTCGCTGGTCCCAATCCGCATGTACTTGCATTTTTTTGGATGAAAAGGCATTAACCAATGCTCAGACCATCCCTTCATGCCCTCCACATCTCCTTGAAGCAAACCCATATCTTCCTTACTCCTCACTCTTCTATACAGTTTAATGTCATCCGCATACAGGTATACCTCACTTCCATTAGTTATAACTTCAGGCAAGTCGTTGATAAATATAACGAACAGCAGTGGTCCCAACACAGATCCCTGAGGTACCCCACTTGTAATTTCCCTCCACCCCGAGCCTATTCCATTCACCAGTACCCTCTGTCTCCGATCTTTCAGGAAGGCTTCTATCCATTTCACACATTTCTCCCCTATATTATAGCTTCTAACTTTCTCTATTAACCTTTTACGTGGGACCTTATCGAAGGCCTTCATAAAATCGCAATATACCACGTCTATTACATCACCATCTTCTAGAATTTGCATCCAATCATCTACCACCTTAATTAGCTGTAGTACCGTCGACCTCCCCGGCAAGAATCCGAACTGTCTCCCACTGAAAAGTTGGTTTGACTTCATATGATCCATTATTCCTTCTCTAATTACCGTTTCCATTAGTTTACACACAACACTTGTCAAACTGACTGGTCTATAATTCCCTGGGTCATTTCTCTTTCCCTTCTTAAATATAGCTGTTATGTTCGCCTCTCTCCAGTCCATCGGGATTTGTCCTGTATTAAACGATACCTCAAATAACATTTTCAATGGCTCTACTAACATCTCCCCTCCTTCCTTTATGATTCTTGGGTGTATCCCATCCGGTCCCGGTGACTTACTTCTGTTCATTTTTTCTATAGCCCTTCTTATTCTAGCATGGGAAAACTCTATTAGTTCTAGCGCCGGTGCCTGTTTGATGGGAATAGTAGGCACTGCATCCTCTGACTCCACTGTTAGTACCCCCCCAAAGTATTTCCCCAGCACCTCTGCTTTCTCCTTATCAGTCTCCGCTCTACTCCCATCATTCAACCCCCCCACCAGCTCTGGGATCCCTACTCTTCTTGTTAACTTTTCCTGAATGTACTTCCAGAATATTTTTGGATTATCCTTCACATTTCTAGCTATCTCTCTCTCTCCCTCTCCTTCACCCCCCTCCTTGTTTCCCACCTTATTTTATTGTTTATTTGTCTGCGTTCCAGATCCACTTCCTTAGCCTCTATACTAGACCCCCTGTTCTTTTTTAACAATTTTAATCTTTCCCACAATCGTTTCTTTCTTCTAATCAATATCCAAAGCTTTCTTTTCATTGGCAATTCTGGGTTAGTTCTTTTCCTCAATTTTGTTTTATCCTTATATTCCCTAACTGGTACACTTTTGGATACAGCATTCTCCAGTTTGACTCTAATTTTCCTCCACATTCCTTCAGCGTCTTCACCGTTCAAGTATTCCCCCCAGTCAATGTCCAAACACCGTCTCAGCAGCTCATAATCTGCTCTATCATACATGTATATTTTTCTATTGCTTCTATTATCCCTCTCTGATTTAATGTTACAACTAAAGCTTCTACAGGCATGGTCACTACGACCTATAGGGCTATCCACATTAACATGTTCCACTATATCCTCTTCATTGCTAAAAATCAAATCAAGTACACTCCCCTGCGTCCCATCTCTATATCTTGTCATCTCTACAATATGTTGCGTTAAAAAACAATCTCTCACTTTCTCTATAAACTTATTTTCCAGGCTACCCTGTCCCGCTGGAGTAGTACAATTTGCCCAGTTGATCCTTGGCAAATTGAAATCTCCAATCAAAATGTTATATTTGTTCTCTCTATTATCTATCTCCTCCATTGCTTTCAGTAGGTTATCATCCTCTCCCCTGCTATTATTTGGGCTTCTATATATAGAGGCAATTAGAATTGATCCTCTTACACATTTTACTTCAATACACAAATACTCACAATACTGCTGTCTCATATCCACCTCATTAACCTTGAGCTCTTTTCTTACATAAATAAACAGTCCTCTTCCAACCTCTGCTCTAATAGCATTTCTCTCATATAACTCAAAACCCTCCAAACTATATTCCACCAGTTCCCTTTCAATTCTAAAAAAATTTGGTCTTACTTCCTGTAGGGCTATGACATCAGGTTTTTCCTCTTCATCCTGCAACCTACATATCAGTTCTCTTTTCTTGTCCTGGGTAAACACATCCACATTACTAAACATAATCCTTAATCCATCTACCATTCCTTCAGCAATTACACCATCCCGCTCCTCCAGTCCGTACCCTACTCCCCTGTTAGCACTACTGGGTCTGCCTCTTTGTCTCCTGTCTCTCCCTGTGACACCTCCACCCCGTTCTCCTCCTCCGTCATAACTCCCATCACATTCTCTCCCCTCCCTTCTACTCTTATAAACCACTTCCTCACTTTTCCATCCCTCACTCTCCAGTAAAAATTTCTCTTATCCTCCTCATCCAACTTTCCATTATTTTCATCAGCCTTTTCTTGTAATTCCTTAATTTTTTTCCTTTGTTCTATACTCAAATCCTTCTTTAGTCTTATGTGTTTCAGTTTATCATTTGTATTTAGCCTCCAACTAAAATTTGACAGTCTCCGCCACTACCCTAGTTTTAAACTGTACCCTTATAGGTCTCATCTCTCCCCTTTTATATCTACCTATCCTACTGACCTCCTCCACCTGCCCTTCCCATCCATATTCGTCCTCATCCACACCTTTCAAGACCTCCTTCACTGTCTCCATATCCCTCACTTTTCTCACTCCATTATCATTCATATGAGTCTCTATATCTCCATACAAGATTACACCCCTATCCCTGTCCATGGCCTCCCTCCTTGTTCTTCATGACCCCTACAACTGCACTCTCAAAACTTTTTTTGGTCATATTCATTTCTTCCTTTTGCTCTTTCATAATATCCTCCAAATCCTTGACTTTTTGTTTACCTACCACCGTCCATGCAGTCGACTCCTTTACTTCCGTGAAACGTCCTTCGTATTCCTTCAGCTGCTCCTTCAATGCCATATTCTCTGCTCCCAGTTCATCTACCCTTTTCAATACCATCTCTAGGCTCTCATTAACTGCCAAAATAGGCCTGCATTCACTTCCTTCGCTAGGCCTATTCCCTTCCCCACCTGTCACACCACACATTACACACAGTGCCTTAACTTTCTCACCAATATCCCCCTTCCATTTCTCCGTATCACTCATCCACTTTTCCAAATCCTTCACAACAATACTAACCTCTTCTAACTTCTTATCTGTGCTCTTAAATCCCCGAAAACGTTGTAACCTTCCTTCCGCCTCCGTCATACCCGAAATTCCCTCTGCCATGTTTGTTTACAAACTCAACAACTCACAACCCTACCGCTGTCCCGTCACTACACACTCTTATTACACTATATATCACCCCTCCACCACACCAATATATCCTCCAAACACTTCACTAAATCCTTCCTCTTCTTGTTAGCCCCGTATGCACTCGATATCCGTGAATTAATTGACCATTCCCATAACATATGCCGGAGCCTCAAACTTGCGTCCGCCTTCCGCCATGGTGTGCCGCCACATGGAGTGGCTTCAGTCACCCAGGCTTTATTGTGGTCGGCAGGGAGGGTTCTGTGGGGGCGCTCGGTTATTGCCTTGGCCTTGCTCGGGGCCTTGCTCGGGGCCTTGGGGCTGTTCGGCCAGGCAGCTTGGGGAACAGCAACAACAACAACAACAGTAAGGGGCTTAATAAGAATTTCACTGCCGTCAATAGGGAGAATTTTTTTTATTTTTTTTACAGTACGGTATGGTACTTTATATAGTGCACATCAAATGTATCTCCGTAGATTGAAACACAGTTTAATATGATCTTTGCAACATCCTTATTCTATAATAGCCTTCAAATATTGAGAAATAATTAGTGGTAGTTTCGGTGATAAGTACCGTACCGCCTAGGCTATATCTTACTTGAATCTTACTTGAAGTCGTCTAGAGGTCCCGTCCTCACAGTCGTGGTCCGCCACCGCTGCGTCCGTCCCGTGCGTCCCTTCGAAGGAGGTCCGTCTGGTCCGGTATAGAGTTTGAGGCCGCCCGGCAGTTAGCAGTGTATCCAGACACTGGTGGTTCATCTGGGAGGGTCTTTAGAAACTTGTCTAATAACCCTTTGAACCTGTCTACCGGGCAACCTACTATGTCTCGCACTTCCTTGGGCAGCGAGTTGAAATTTTTTGGTCCATTGTGGCCTAGGCTGGACGCGAGGAGGGATCTCACTCGTTCTGGTGCCTGTGTTGGGAGGGATCTCCTCTCTCACTTCCTTCCAGTCCGACTATCGTATAAATACGATAGAATATGACTCTTTTGTGATCTTGTATGTCTCTGTGACGTCACGATCTCTCCTACAGCACGACGTAGGACGAGTAGATCGTATATTATAAGATTGTAAATAAGTTAAGTTATAAAAGGCCTAATATGCTATTAAGCAATATTGCCATGGTCTTATGTAGTATATATGAATTTATCGTATATATTAATATAATTTATCGTATAGAGCAACCTAAATGCGGTACGATAATTTGGGCTCCTGGCGGTTTGCCAAGGCAGCAAGGTGTGCTTTTGAGGTACGCCAGAGCCTTCACGAACACCAACCAGTTAACATCTAATTTTCCGCCCTCAGTTGATCGTGCTTTTGTGCCTCTAATCACAATACACATACAGCAATACACACAGCTACACCATCACGACGCTCTCATCGACATCATGACTGACTGATAGATAAGCATATATTCATGTCCATTCCCATGTAATCATTTATTCTTTCTTTAACTTGACTCGTGTCTCGGGACCGAAGTCTCGTTCCCCATTGTCCACCACCATATTGGGTAAAACGTTCTCCCTTGCCTCATTGCCACGTGGAACTATTGGTGAGTTAATTCCTGGCTAATATTAACCCTTATAACCTTACCCTATAATTATATACATTTATTATGTGAGACCTTTGGATATAAATTAGCTTGTTTCAGATTGAATTCAATTTAGATATAGAGTATTCATTTAGATTGATTTTATTTGATTCATTATAGCTTAGTAATATTTAACTTCCATTGATAGTTTGCCACATTGGTGCCCAGACCCGGGAATTAGCTACCAGTAAGGGATTTTAAGGCAATGAACAAGGGGACATATAACAGGATGCAGGAACAACTCTATGATAAACTGGCAAGGCTAGCCAAGCGATGGTTAGAGCCGGAATGCAGGGTCACATCGTTGTGCCTGCCTAAGTCCTGCATCCCACCCATCATCTTTCCCCAATAATTTTCTTTTCCGTTTCAGACTTCCTGTGACATATGACCTGACCTAACATTTTTTCTTGTTCAATATGATCCATTAGTAGGTATTGCTATATAGTGTACTATTTTTCTCCATAACATAGAAGTCCGCCGGTTGGCGTCTCTTAAGTAGCCTATTATTTGGCCGTTGTTTTTGTAACGTGATATTTAGATACATAGCCTATAGGCTAGCAAGCAAAATGGATAAAAACGGTAAAGAGACACCGTCTAGTGGGGTGCTGAACAAAGCCCCTAAAAATCAAAGGGCGGGACTTCGGGGAGTAATAAATAGGCTAATAGTGGACGTCAACACTTTCATCACTACTGCTGAACTAGAGGAATTGGAGGCTAGATTAGAAAACGTCCAGGTTACCCACGGTCGTATTACGGCTCTGAGTGAGGTGATTGTGGCTGCCATGACAGAGGAGGAAGAGATTGTTACAGAGTGTGATAATCGCGCCCTCTATGACGAACCTGTCTTTAGAGCGAAGTACCTATTACAGCGTGCAATCGCGAGTAAGAAGGGAGGCGATAATGAGGCCCATAGAAGGGCTGACCCAAAACATACTGTACACCTCCCAAAGCTCAATCTTCCTACATTTGGGGGCAAGTTGACCGAGTGGTTAGCTTTCTGGGACGTATTTCGATCTACGGTTCATGAATCCTCTTTGGATAATGTCCGCAAGTTTCACTATCTGAAGGGACAAATGGAAGGAGAGGCCTTACATTTAATAGAGGGTTTTGCAGTAGTAGGTGGTAGTTATCTTGAAGCGGTACACTTATTAGAGTCCACATACGGGGATAGAGAGCAGTTGAAGATGGCCCATGTCGTTGCCTTGTTGGGGCTCGCAGAACCACAGTATAAGGTTGATGAGTTGACAAACTTCAGGGCAAATATGGAGTGCCATACTCGATCGCTAGATACCCTAGGGCTTACCACGCAGGAAATGATAGTCATTATCTTGCGTCAGAAGCTTCCTATGGCAATACTTGATAAGGTAAGATCATTTGAGCTGGGGGAATTCAAAACTCAGTTCAGTAAGGAGATCAATAATCTACAGTTGAACAAAGGGAGAATGTATGTGTCGGGAGGGAGTGAGAATGTGGAGAAGAGGGGAACAGTAAGCATGACAGTGGGGACTAAAGTAAAGAAAGAGGGTGTGTATAAGAAACCTGCTCAGATTCTATGTAAGCTATGTAGCAACAAACATAAATGGAGTTTCTGTGTAAAATACCCGACAAATGAGACAAAACTAGCACAGGCGAGAAGATTGAAGCTATGTGTAGGTTGTCTAAGTGGGGAACATGGTAAGCAGGGACAATGTACTGCTACATACTTAAGGCCCTGTCGCCACTGCAAAGGACATCACTTTGATAAGTTGTGTCCTACAGCAGATAAAGTCAAAGACGTCAATACAGAGGGTACTACAACTGTGACACTAGGTAGCACGCAAGACACCACTATATTGCCCACAATACAGATTCCCATGGAAGGTAATGACAGTAACAAAGTTTGTCGGGTACTTCTAGATCAAGGGTCTCAACGTTCCTTTATAAAGAGGTCCGTACTAGTGGGACTGAAGCACCGAATCGTAGGGGCTGAGACTCTTCGATTACAGGGCTTCACAGGGGTTACTGATAAACAAGACTACGAGATAGCGGAGATTTCATATTTCTATCGTAAAAACCGGTACTTTATGACTTGTATCGTAGTAGACACCCTACCAGAATATGTATCTGTGGGTGTGAAGAAGGTGGAACACGCATTACGTAGCAAAGGGGTTAACTTGTCAGATCCCATGGGAAATCAGAGTGAGGTGCATGTTCTACTTGGTGTGGATCATTATTATGAAGTAGTATACCCTGGATTTAAAAAGATGTGTGGTGTAATTTTAATCCCCACTAAATTTGGATACTGCATGAGCGGAAAGGTGCATACTACACAGTCAAAGGTCCTGGTCGACACGGTCTCGATATATAGAGTCAATGTAACCGCGGCAGAGGAGTTGGGAAGGGAGGATTCCCAACCTAGTGACCCTAAGATGGCTGCCGAGTTCGACCTGGAACGACTGTGGAGATTGGATCACATAGGCATTAATCCTATGGAGACTGATTATGACTCGGAAGTTGCGCTACAAAGGTTTGACGAGTCTGTGTGCTACTGTGCCTCAGACAAGCAATATAAAGTTAGTTTACCCTGGAAGAACAGTGAGATAAGCCTGCCTACCAACTATGGTTTGGCATTAGGTCGCTTGCGCGCATTGCAGCGGAAATTGTCTAACGAACCGAGCACGCGCCAGGCGTATGACGATGTATTTCGGAGTTATGAGGATAGGGGTTTTATTGAGAGAGTCGATGTCGAGGAACCGTGTAAGAAGGGTAGGGTTCACTATCTGGCCCATCATGGGGTAAAGAAAGACAGCGTCACCACACCAATACGGGTGGTGTATGACTGTTCTGCCCACCAAGGTCAACAACCCAGTCTGAATGACTGCCTGTTGACAGGTCCGTCCATGGTGTCGGATCTGTCCCAACATCTATTGCGGTTTAGGCTGGGAAAGTACGCCTATACCAGTGACATCGAGAAAGCATTCTTGATGGTCAAGCTAAAGGAGGAAGATAGAGATGTTACCCGCTTTCTTTGGTTCGGCGACATTAGCGACTCTGAAAGTCCCATCATAATATACCGTTTTCGGGTTGTACTCTTTGGGGCCACTTGCTCGCAGTTTTTGTTAAATGCCACAATCAGAAAACATCTAGCTGACACTCATGAGGACACAAGTAAACTATCTCGCGGATTATACATTGACAATTTGCAGGGTACTAGCGATAGTCAAGATGATTTGTTGTATGCATACTGGCAAGCACGCAGATTGTTTGCGGATGCACATCTATTTCTCCGCGAGTGGGTTACTAATAGTGAAGATCTTCAGAGTTTAATACAGGTGGATGGTACGGCATCTCTTAACCAGGAAAAGTCCAGAAATTTGGGGATGATCTGGCAACCTAAACATGACATACTAACTTTTCAAACAAGGTCTTTTGCTCAGCAGACAGGAGCGCACACAAAAGAAGTCTGTTGAGCAAAGTTGCGCAATTTTTTGATCCTTTGGGTCTAGCATTACCTGTTACCATAAGAGCTAGGATTCTAATGCAGGAAGTTTGGAGACGTAAAATAGGATGGGATGACAGTTTGCCCGAGGACCTGAATGACCAAGGGACATTGTTGTTGAATGAATATGCCATCCTATGTACTAAACCTATACCTCGTAAAGTGGCGGCGTTCGGTGACGTTACGTTACACACGTTTTGCGATGCTAGCGCCACGGCATACGGGGTAGCCATATATGTTGTTACTTCATTTGGGGCACATTTAGTTACAGCCCGGGCCAAAGTAGCCCCGGTTAAGAAGGTAACTATCCCTAAAATGGAATTGACTGCCATGCTGCTATTAGCACGTCTGGTGCAACATGTACGCGCAGCATACGAGAGCGAATTAAATATTGAAATCGTTCACGTATGGTGCGATAGTCAGGTCGCACTCAACTGGATACATAGCAAGAAGTCTCTGCCAGTTTATGTGCGGAATAGGGTAGATGAGATTAGAGCCCTTTTGCCAGACGTTGCTTATCATTATGTAAATACAAAGGAAAACCCTAGTGATCTCATAACTAGGGGTATAACGGCTAGCCAGTTAATGAAGTCCGAATTGTGGTGGCATGGTCCAAAGTGGCTGCTCCATGAAAGTGAATGGACGATATGGCATGCTGTTGGTGAGGGACTTCTGCCACTGGAAACAGTGGCAGTTACAGCCCAACCAAATGAGCCACCGGGTCCTATCATAAAGTGGGCAAGATTCGGTGACTATAATAAACTAGTCAGAGTTGTAGCTTGGGTGTTGCGATATGTATCCAATCTTAAGCTTAAAGTAACGGGCCAACTCTGCAACAGGGGTCACAACATTGATGCTCGTGAATTTAAAGCAGCTGAAGTAACTTTGATCAAATGGGTTCAAGTAGAAACCTTTTCCAATGAATTAGAATCCTTGAAAGGCTCGAATAAGACATTAATGCCTAATATAGTGCGTCAACTAAGGTTGCACCTAGACAATGGCCTCATCAGGTGTGAGGGTCGCCTGAAGTGGTCGGGTGTACCAGACGGCACAAACCGACCTATACTTATGCCAACAAGACATCACGTTACTGATCTATTGATCATACGTGCACATAGGGAAGTAAAACACTACGGGGTATGTCATATTATATCAAATTTACGTCTCATATGGTGGATACCCAGAGTTCGACAAGTAGCTCGACGCGTAGTGAGAAAGTGTGTAATATGCCAGAGACTAAAGGGTAAACCATATGCAACTGGACCAGCTCCACCTCTACCTGAATGCCGTGTAAAGCACGTAGAACCTTTCCAAGCGGTAGGATTAGATTACACAGGGGCATTGAAGACGAGGGAGCATGAGAAGGTTTATATATTATTGTTTACCTGTGCGACGTCTCGAGCGGTACACCTAGAACTATGTGATAATATGTCTAGCGAAGAATTTATGCTGGCGTTCAGACGGTTTTGTGCCCGTCGTTCATTCCCTCAACTCATTCTTAGCGACAATGCTCCCACTTATGTCCAAGCATCAAAATATCTAAAGGATATGAGTAGTGATCCTACTATCATCACTTTTTTGGGAGAGAAAAAGTGCGAATGGAGGTTCATTCCAGTTAAGGCACCTTGGTTTGGTGGAATGTGGGAACGGTGTGTCGGCATAGTAAAGTCAGGACTAAGAGCGGTTGTAGGACGTGCTCTATTAAAGAAGAGTGAGTTGACGACAGTCCTCACAGAGATAGAGGCAGTCGTGAATGATCGCCCGCTTACATATGTGTACACCGACCTGCAAGAACCACTACCATTAACGCCAGCTCACTTGCTATATGGAAAACCATTGACTGCGTTTCCATCTGATTTTCAGTCCATAGTAGAGTTAGAGGATCCCTCGTTGTACTCTGCGGTAGCGGTGTCTAAGAGATACCAGTATATATCCAGGATAATCGAGGATTTTAGGAAACGGTGGATTAGTGAATATCTGCTAGCATTGAGGGAAAGGAGTGTTACTCCCTCTGGTAGACCAACGGCCCCTACAGTTGGTGACGTTGTTTTAATTAAAGAAGATAGTCCTCGTTTATACTGGAAATTAGGCCGCGTATTGGAGGTATACAAGGGGGCAGACTCTGTAGAGCGGGTGGCGCTATTAAAGACAGCCACTGGAACTACTGTTCGTCCTATCGCACGTTTGTACGCTTTGGAGCTAGATTCCGCATTGCAATCTGAGGCTCCACCTGTTATTGCTGGGTCCGAGGATTCTCGAAGGAACGACTCACCTCATACTGATGGTGATCATTCTCGGACCGGGACGCGTCCCAGACGCGCTGCTGCTGGCGCTGTCGACTTGTGGCGTCAGAAGATAGCCTCTGGGCAACTTTAGGTTTAAGGTGGGGTTCAGGTCTTTTTTGTGGGGGGAGTGTATCGTATAAATACGATAGAATATGACTCTTTTGTGATCTTGTATGTCTCTGTGACGTCACGATCTCTCCTACAGCACGACGTAGGACGAGTAGATCGTATATTATAAGATTGTAAATAAGTTAAGTTATAAAAGGCCTAATATGCTATTAAGCAATATTGCCATGGTCTTATGTAGTATATATGAATTTATCGTATATATTAATATAATTTATCGTATAGAGCAACCTAAATGCGGTACGATAATTTGGGCTCCTGGCGGTTTGCCAAGGCAGCAAGGTGTGCTTTTGAGGTACGCCAGAGCCTTCACGAACACCAACCAGTTAACATCTAATTTTCCGCCCTCAGTTGATCGTGCTTTTGTGCCTCTAATCACAATACACATACAGCAATACACACAGCTACACCATCACGACGCTCTCATCGACATCATGACTGACTGATAGATAAGCATAATATTCATGTCCATTCCCATGTAATCATTTATTCTTTCTTTAACTTGACTCGTGTCTCGGGACCGAAGTCTCGTTCCCCATTGTCCACCACCATATTGGGTAAAACGTTCTCCCTTGCCTCATTGCCACGTGGAACTATTGGTGAGTTAATTCCTGGCTAATATTAACCCTTATAACCTTACCCTATAATTATATACATTTATTATGTGAGACCTTTGGATATAAATTAGCTTGTTTCAGATTGAATTCAATTTAGATATAGAGTATTCATTTAGATTGATTTTATTTGATTCATTATAGCTTAGTAATATTTAACTTCCATTGATAGTTTACCACACCGACCATTTTGTTTTTCCTGGAGTTCATTACCAGTTGGATCTGGAACCAGCTTCTCCAGGATTTTCCACACATAAATTGCGCAGTACCTGTCTCGCCTTCTCTGCTGAGAGTACAGCCCTAGCTTCTTGAGCCGGTCCCAGTAGCTAAGGTCCTTGATCCCCCGAATGTTTCTAGTAAAGGACCTCTGGACGGACTCAAGATCTAGTATGTACTCACCTAATTGTACTCACCTAATTGTAGTATACAGGATTTGAGCCTAAGCTCGTGTTGTCCTGTCTCTCTCTCTACATTTATCCAATTTTGCTTTAAAAGTTTGGATATTTCTTGCTCCCACCACCTCCCCATCCAACTTATTCCAATACTCAATGCTTCTATACGGGAAGCTGAACTTTCTTACATCAGACTTACATATAACTTTCCTCAACTTACAATCATGACCCCTGGTTCTTCCCTCGTCCCTCACCACAAAATCTCCCTTGTCGATCTTCTCAAAACCTTTCACACACTTAAACATCATGATCATGTCACCTCTCTCTCTCCTCTCCCTCAGCATTGGCAGCTTTAGCCTCTCCAATCTCTCCTCATAAGGCAGGTCTCTAAGGCTAGCTATCATCTTAGTGGCAACTCTCTGAACTCTTTCCAGTTTTTTATTATGTTTTATAAGGTGTGGAGACCACACCACTGCTGCATACTCCAGTCTTGGTCGTATTATTGTCCCTATTATTTTTGCTAACATCTCTTCATCTAAATAATTCAGAGCTATTCTCATGTTAGTCAACACTGCATAGGTTTCACCAGTTATTTTATTTATATGCTGTTCAGGTGACAAGCTGTCTGCCACAACTACCCCTAGGGGCTGTTCGGCCAGGCAGCTTAGGGAACAACAACAACAACAACAACAACTACCCCTAGGTCTTTTGCTTTCACAGCTTTACTAATTATTTCATCTCCTATTTTATATCCCCAAGAAGGTCTATATTTACTTTTTTCCCATCTCAAGAACCTGACACTTACTCGTGTTGAATTCCATTTTCCAAGTTTGACTCCACTCACATAACTTATCTAGGTCTCTCTGTAATTCTTCACAACTACTCCTACTTGTAATATGCTTCATTAATTTTGCATCATCAGCAAACATAGATATATATGAGCCTATTCCCATTTGAAGGTCGTTGATGAAAACCAAAAACATGATTGGGGCCAACACCGATCCTTGAGGCACTCCGCTTTTTACCCTTTTCCACGAGAACTTTCCTTTTATTACTGTTCGCATTTCCCTCCCAATTAAATAGTTTTCCATCCACTTTAATAATACTCCCTCAACCCGCCCCACAGTCCTGAGCTTCCACAACAATCTCTTATGAGGCACCTTATCAAATGCCTTCTTGAAATCTAAGTAATACAATCTACCCACCCCTCCCTCCCTTGTACAATGTCAATTACCCTATCATAGTAACTCAACAAATTTGTGGTACACGAATGACCTTTTCTGAACCCGAACTGCTTGCTTGAAATTATTTCCCTCTCCTCCAACATACCCACCCATCTTTTTCTAATAATCTTTTCACAAAGCTTGCATATAACACTCGTTAAGGATACCGGTCGATAATTTAGCGGGTCTTCTTTATTTCCACTTTTATATATTGGAGTTATATTTGCTTGTTTCCATTCTAAGGGAAGTTCCCCCTTGTTTAATGAGTGTTGAACAATATTAAAAATAGGTCTCACTAGTTGTTCAGAACATTCTCTTAATACCCATCCAGCAATGCTATCTGGGCCCATAGATTTTCTCACGTCCAATTCTTCCAACAATGATTTTAGTTCATCCTTGTTGACTTCTATCGACTCTATGTACCCCTTTTTGTGTGGCGACCATAGTTGACTACAGTAGTCAAGGAAGGGTTGTACCATAGACCTCCAGAGAGTTAGCATTGTTTCTTGTTCCCTGGAGTTGAACGTCCGTAGGATCCATCCAGCCATTCCCTTGGCTTTCTTGACAGCTGCAGAAATGTGGTGTTGAAATGTGGCATCGTCGGACAATTGCACACCTAGGCATCTCACATGTGGCTTGGGGGTGATGTCGTGGCCGCCTGCAGTGAGTAGTTTGGTGGTGTCCTTGAGGGTTTGTTTCGGGCCACATCGTAACGCTTCAAACTTTTCTTCGTTGAAGGTCATGTTGTTTTCGTCTGCCCATTTGTAGATTTTGTCGAGGTCATCCTGGAGATTATGAATATCCTCTTCATTTCTGACGACACGACTTATGTTCGTATCGTCAGCAAAGGAAGAGATAACTGATTGACCAACTCCATCATCAATGTCCCCTATCAGTATAAGGAAGAGCAGAGGTCCTAATACTGATCCCTGGGGTACT
Organism: Paralithodes platypus; assembly: GCA_032716605.1. Lineage (NCBI taxonomy): Eukaryota > Metazoa > Arthropoda > Malacostraca > Decapoda > Lithodidae > Paralithodes > Paralithodes platypus. The sequence continues at coordinate 26,940,340 of CM064525.1, forward strand.
CCACTAATGACGTGGGACTTTTCAGATGTGTGGCCCTTAACAGCAACAGTCTGCGTTCTTGCGGAGAGGAAACTGTGCAGCCACACACCTATTTTGCCTTGGATGCCGAGTTTCTTAATCTTGTGAAGGAGGATGCCGTGATCCACCTTGTCGAATGCTTTAGCAAAGTCTAGAAACACGACATCCACATTTTCTCCCTCTGCAAGCCTGTGGCGTAGCCAGTCATGATGTGCCAGGAGCTTCGAAAGGCATGATCTGCCTTTCCGGAAGCCATGCTGGCTGGAGTTCATAAGGCCATTTTTCTCCAGGAAGTTGACAAGCTTGTTCCTCAGGACTTTTTCAAATATCTTGATGAGGTGGGATGTTAGAGCTACCGGTCGATAGTTCTTCGCCAGGCTCTTTTCACCACCCTTGTAGACTGGAGTAATGATGGCCTGTTTTAGTGAGGATGGAATTGTGCCTGTGTCCATTGAGTGTCTCCAAAGCTTGCAGATAGGAGGAATCAGGGCGTCACAGCATTTAATCAGCAGTATGGCTGGTACTCCGTCAGGACCAGCAGCTGCATTCGTTCTCAGTTCTTTGATGGCTTTTCGTAGGTCTGCCTCAGTCAGTTCAATATCACTTAGTCGAGTCGGTTGTGGAGTGTCTTCCGTGAAGAAAGCTTTGGGGTCCTGGATTGCAGTTGCTGGCCGTGGTGTGCTGAAGACATTCTCGTACTGTGTTCGCAGGATCCGACATACATCTTTGGGGTCGTTTACAGCTTCACCATCCTCTGTTCTTAATGGCCCCACTTGCGTCTTAATTTTTGAGAAGCGCCTGCAGTAACTGTAAAAGAATTTGGGGTTCCGCTTGATGTTCAGTACTGCACGATCTTCCTCTCTGCTTTTGACGCTCATGGGATGCTTTAATTTGAGTTTCTATGCTTGCAATCTTGGTAGATAGTGCAAGCTTCCTCGTTTTGTTTTGGGTGTTATTGAGCTGTTTGTTGAGTGATGATCTTTTCTGCATTAGGATTTTTCGGTCCCTCGGGATATTGAGGTGCCGAGCGTTGGAAGGTTTCCTCCTTTGGGGAATGTGATGCTGACACTCCTTCAGTAGGGTGCTGAGGATGGTGTCAAGCATGGCATTTGGATCCTTGTCATGGAGGATCAGGTCCCAATTTGTCTGGGAGAGGGAAGTTTGGAGATTTACCCAGTCAATTGCTTCACTGAAGAAGTTCAAATTTGAGAATGGGTTTGTTGGTTTTGTTGGCGGAGTTACAGTTTCAGCTTGAGCCCCAGCCTTCCTGTACATAGTGTGTATAGTTACAAGGCTGTGGTCAGAGAATATTGTCTTCTCCACTGAGTAGTCGGCAACTATATCCTGGTTGTTAGTGAAATGGAGGTCGAGTGTGTTATTGACTCTGGTAGGCTTGGTTATCAGTTGTGTGAGGAAAAGCTTGTCAGAGAGTTTAAGGAGAAGCCTGGCTTGTGCTTGCTCCTCTCTGGTACCTCCTGAGACCTTTCCTTCTGGCCAATGGATGATAGGAAAGTTGAAGTCTCCGCAGATGATGATGTCTGGTGTTGGGGTTGGCATATCGTCGATTAGCTTGTCGATTCTGCTGTGTGAATTATTGTAACTTTCAAGGGTGCATGATGGGGGGCGATAGCAATTGAGAATAATTACATTGAGTGACTTAATGTGGAGAGCCAGCATTTCTACTTGAGTATCAGAGTAGACTAGTATTGGTTTTGTGTCTGAGGCTAGGTCATTTCTTACATATGTGATGACTCCACCATGGCTTCTATTTTCACGATCTGCTCTGTAGGAGGTGTAATTTGCCACTATTATTTCTGCATCACTCACCTCACTTTTGAGATGAGTCTCTGTCAGGGCAATGAACATTAGGTCATTTTCTTCGGCAAGCTCAGCAATGAAGGGGATTTTGCTTTTATTTGTCTTAGGGAATAGACCTTGAATATTGCCCATCATTGCATTTTCTAGCATGATTTCATGGCATTTAGCCATGGAAACATTTGGGTATGTGTTGGGACATTGTTGTGTTGATTGCCCATTAGGTGCGTGCTGATTATGGACGCTTGTGACTCCATGGCTTTCGTTAGCGTGTCGAGGGTCCTTTTCACCCCCACCATTAATTCTAAAAAAGCAGGGGCTGAATTTGTATCCTGGACAGCGTCGACTTTCTTCGAGGCCATGTGGGGCACTTGAGCGGTGGCAGGTACCAGTACTGGATTTACATCTTGCTTGGCTTGGTGTCTCTTTGTCCCTTTGATGTGAGGTAATTTACAGTTACTATTCAAACATTCCTGCTTGGAGATGGAGTCCTCGCACATCTTAGGGTGGAGAAATGAGAATTTTTCCCAAGTTGGCATCCTTGGTCTCTATTTGGCCCATGATTTAGGAGTTTACGACAGACCTTAGGATGACGGTACTCACATTTTGTCCCAAATTTGCCGTGCCGACATGTTCCCCGTCTGTGGTACCTACATATGGGGGTTTCTTGGGCAAGCTGAGTCAACCTGCCATTTCTCCTGTCCTGTGGTGAGATTCTGGTGACATGGGAATGATGGTATGCTGAGGAATCTGAGGATTTCTGTCTTGGGCTAGGCCTAGTTCTAGCAAGGCTGCATTCATAGCCTTGGGTCTGGGAATTAGGCCTAGGCCTACTGAGAGCCAATTCGACCGATAGATTGAGGTTTGTTGGTGTATTCCCTAATCCTAGGTCAACAGTCTTGTCCTCTTGCTTCCTATTGGGGTCATCAGAGTTGTTTGGTAGTTCTGGTGTAGTTAGGGTCTGAGCTGCCTCGGTTTGTGTCAAGATATCCTCAGATTTGTCTTCAGGCAGAGCTTGACTTGAGCCAATTTGCCTGGCCTTAACTGTCAGAAGTGTGTCTTTGGTGATTGCACCTTTCTTTTTCAGTTCTGCCCTAATTACAGTTCTTTGCCTGTGTTTAGCTTCCTCTGCATTGCTTAGCCACTCCTCAGTGTCCTCGTCCCCAAACCTCAATAGGGTGCATGGGTGGCAAGTGAATTTTCTTTTTGAGGCAGCATAACAAAATATTTGAAAGGTTGGTAGAGCACAACATTCATAGTGTAGCCATTTTCTGCAGTCATCACAACTTATGGAGTTGTTGTTGTTGTTGTTGTTGTTGTTCCCTAAGCTGCCTGGCCGAACAGCCCCGAGTCCCTGAGAAAGGCCATGGCCACGATCGGGCTTTCCCACAGAGCTCTCATTGAGTGTAGATTGTGTTGTTGGCGTAAGTGGTTGTGTGAAATGCAGTCTTCTATGATGTGTTTAATGGTATGGGGTGCTGTGTTACATCCCGGGCAGGTGTCGACAACGGAGTCATCCAGTCTCTTCTGATAGCTCAGGAGAGCTGGATGGTGTCCGCATCTCAGCCTGGCCAGGTGGACTCTGTCCTCGCGAGGAAGGGAGGATTCGGAAGGATGGATTTCGGGAGGTCGTGCATGCAGCTGCGTGTTGTCTGTGAGTGAGTGGATGGATCGGTGAGAGATATGAGTATGGATGTGCTTCTGGAAGTTGGTTCGGGGTGGGCAGGGAGGGAGAGAGGACAATAATTGTGTGTGATACCGTGTGCTGGGTGTTGTTTTGATATTTCTTGGTGTCTGTGGGTGTGTTGCCATGTAGTTTAGTGGGTGGTCTTGGTTCGTGGAGGCTGCTGCCAGGAATTGAGTGCCTCTCATGTCCAGATGGTCTTTGACTTTGAGGATTTTGGTTTCTTGATGTAGGTGATCTGTGGGTGCAGTAGCTGTGCAGCCTGTAATGATCTTCAGGGCTTTGTTTTGAATAGTCTGTAAGGTCTTATGATGTGTTTCAGCTAGGTTAGAAGCCCAGGCTGGGCTTGCGTATTCCATCACTGATCTTATGTATTGTTTATATACTGTGGTGGTAGTTTCTTTGTTGTGTCCAAATTTTGTGTGAGCAAGTGACCTGAGGGCGTTAAGTCTGGGTGTCAGTTTCTTTTTAATGTTTGTGGTGTGCTGTTTGAATGTCATATGAGTATCATATGTTACTCCTAGGATTTTGGGTGTGTGTGTATGTGTTAGGGGTGTGTTGTTTATGGTGAGTTGAGGGATGTATTCGTGTTCTCCTGTCCAACTTGTGAGCAGGGTTGCGGTGGATTTGGCTGGGGCTAGATTAAGTCTGTTTGTAGTGCACCAGCCATGTAGTGTGTTGAGATAGGGTTGAAGGAGATCTGTTGCTCTTTTTGGGTCATGGTGTGTGCATGTGAGTGTTATGTCATCTGCATAGGAGGCTAAGTTTATTTGGGGCGTATTGGGTGTAGTTATATCGTGCATGTACAGATTGAAGAGTGCGGGCGATAGGACGGATCCTTGTGGGACTCCGTTTGGAAAGTTTCTGATTTTAGAGGACTGACCGGCAAAAGATACGTGTGCACATCTGCCTGCTAGGAAGTTGGCCAGCCACCGTTTTGTGTTGTTGTGCATGTTTGTGTTGTAGATTTTGTTTGTTAGGTTGTGGCGGGGGATGGCATCGAAGGCTTTACTAATGTCGAGTGTGGCTAATAGTGATCTGTGTGGTGGTCTAGCTGAATTGATGCCGTCGAAAGTTCTTTGTGTAAGGTCTGTGAGAAGAGTGTTTGTGGAGTGCAGTGGCCTAAAGCCATGTTGTGTTGGAGCTAGGGGTAGGTCAGGTGTAATTAGTTGTAATACTAGGCGTTCCATGACTTTGGAGGGGGAGCAAAGGAGTGTGATGGGGCGGTGCGAGGAGGGTAGCGTGGGGTCTTTGTTGGGTTTGGGGAATGTGATGATGATACCATGCTTCCAAATGTCTGGTATTGTGTTGTGTGAATAGCTGTAGTTTGATATGTTAGTGAGTGCTTGTATGCCTTGTGGTCCCAGGTGTCTGAGGTGTATGTTGCTTATGTTGTCTAGGCCACAGGCGGGTGAGTGCTTGAGATTGTTGATGATATGCTTTGTCTGGTGATTGGTGAAGGGTGTATAGTCAGGGTCTGTGGGGAATTGTCTCTTACGTCGGATGACACGTCGGTCGTCTTTGTGAGGTTTTAGGTGGCTGACATGTGAGAAGTGATTGATGAGAGTGTTTGCTTGTTGTTTACATGAAGGAGTAGAGTCTGTTGTTGTGATTGCAGCATGTGATTGTGTTGTGTTGTTGTTGGAAAGTGTGATGCTGTTTAGTGTTTTGTATAGTTTTTTGGGGTTTGTTTTGTGATCAAGTGTTTGTAGGAAGTTATTCCAATTTAGTTTTTGTTGTTCTTGTATTTTGTTGTTAGTTTGGGTGTTGAGTGCTTGAATTTGTTGTGTGATGTCTTGTGTGTGGGGTGCTGGGGAGTGTTTCAGTATGTCGCGTTGTCTGATGAGGTTTTGAATTTCTGGTTTTGAATTATGGAGTAGTCCATATCACTGGAGAGTCCACATGTAGCACACTCAATGTTGTTGTTTACATCTTCTTCTGAACAGGGGCGCGTTCGGTAGACCTATCGTTTAGGGCCGATAGCTCTAGTGAACGCGATAGCCGACGAATCGGCGATCGAAAACGATTGCTGTTTTAGCTATCAGAGCGATCGGTCCTCGGAGGTCGATCGAATGATCGACGAGAATGTAAACAAACCATTTAAAGTTATTATATTGCTAATAATATAGATTGCGTATCGTGTTTCCCCTTCTTGAATACAATTTATGTAAATATTAAACACACTACGAAAAATAGGCGAAAAATAAACAATTCTTGTTGCGATGTCTTCTTCTTCTTCTTTCTTGGGTCAAAGGGCTATTGTTATTGTTTACAAAGCTCTGGCAGACCGATCGGCGATCTGTGTCGTTCGGTAGTGAAATCGAAACACCGTTCTATCAAGCGCTATCAGACGAATCGGCGATAGGTTTACCGAACGCGCTCCAGGTGACCGCCGCCATCTTGGACGCCATCTTTGTTTTGAGAGTGGGATGAACTTATTTTCACTTATTACTTAATAATCACAAAATTTTTCTTGGTAATTTTTTCTGCAATAAGTGCACTGGATGCTTATGTGGAACACTGCACTGTTTTGTTGTTGATGGGTAGATATTTCTGAAGCGCAGTCCAATTGCTGAGCACAGTTTATAGGCTAGCCTAGCCAGTATAACTTTATTTTAATACCACAATTTTTTTTTATATAGCCTATTTGAAGATAAATATGGAATTAGCCTATAGGCCTATGCTCTAAAGATCATATGAACATTTGTTTTAACCCTTGGCAAAACCTAATAAAAAAGTATGGTACTAAAATGTCTGGACAATAGGCTATAAAGATAATGTAATTAAATTCATACATCGATTTTATCGTGGCCTACAGGTTTCGGCAAGAATGTAGTTACCGGGTGTACGTGGACGCTCACCATCATGTTCCCGTCTATTTTGACTGCCTTTGGATAAAAAATACATTACCCTAACCAAACAACCTAACCTAACCTAGTATTATAGATTTATAAGTACTGTATTTATTTTATTGTAAGTATTTATAGATGATTTATGTTGTAGCCTATGTCGGTAGTGGTACACCCGGTAACTACATCCATCCCCAGGTTTCTTATACCATGTATTTCATTCCTATATGTGTAAATGCGCGTAAACATTTATTACTGATACTGAAAAAAAAAAAAAATATATCCTCTAGGCCTATAGGCCTATCGCCTACCTCGCAAGAGGCGGGTGGCATTGTTTACATCCGCCGCGAAGAAGAAGAAGCATTGGGGAAAATTTGGTTTTTGCCCCCTACTGTTTAAATGGAATTTATCCAGTTATACACCGGGTTGAAACCATCGATATGTTATTTAGACAAATATGTTAGTTAGGTCATGTACTTCATTGCCATATATCAATAAGGGAGTTTGATAGTAATCTTGATAAAGCATGGGGAAGACAAGATTTGAAATTTGATTATAAAACAAAAATACAGAATAGTAAAAATGTTGCGTCTGCTACCGCTACCGCCAACACCGTGAACGACCGCAGCAGTGCAAGTACTGGTACTAAGCTGGATATACAGGCCTAGTTTGCCTTTTTCGCCTTTTTCCAGAGGATCTACTGTAAGAAACTGTAAGAATATATGTCCACCCCGTCGGTAATTCATTATAAAAAAATCCCTAAATCTCTAAACAAATATATAAACAGGGAACGTGAGCTGGGTTTAGACCGTCGCGCACCCATAAACAGGGAACGTGAGCTGGGTTAGACCGTCGGCGAGACGGGTTAGTTTTCGGTTAATAATAATAATAATAATATTTATTCAGTTAGCATTTTACAATGTTGGTAGGCTACCACATAATATGTTACAAATATGACATGTACCAGCCTTGCATAATTCCAACTAAGGACAGCCCAATAAGGCTGTTAGGCTTATTTCCATTGGGGTCCTTGTAGGTTAGGTTAGGTTAGACTAATTTTTTTGCATTTTCCGATGGGGTTCTTAAAAAAACACCACTAAAAACTCCCAAAACAAGGAAAAAAAAAAAAAATACTTGTAAAAATCGTCCCCGGTGTAAAATAGGATATTTACCGTTTAAATATATGACGATTTCAATAAATCCTGGTGGGGGGGGGGGGGGGGCCTTCCCCCCCCCCGCAACATATTTTGTATCCCACGGCAAACGGTTATGGCCAAATAGTTATTTTTCGCGAGTGAAGGGGCGTGTTTTTAGATTGTTGTTTAATGGGTAAATATGCATTTCCGCCTATTATCACACATCAAAACACCCTTACACAACTCTAAACTAGATAAAAACAATCTAAAATATTTTTTAGCAATTTAATTACAGTACAGTAAACCCTCGCCATCTCGGACCTCTAGAAGTCGGAAACCCGTACTAGTCGGACTGGCTACGGCCTCTCGGACATGCACTTCCGTATTTCGGACATTTCCGTCATCGTTCCGACAGTCTCTGACGTCGTCGGACTTTATATAAGTATTCGGAAAATGTCCGATATTATATTTTTCAATTCCATTGCATTAGAAATGATTCAAAGATTACAAAAAGTCCAAATAAGACATAGTTATGTTAATGTATAAGGGAGTTACGTAGATGCATTAGAGAGATAGATAGATAGAAAGAGAGAGTTACAGAGGGGGAGTGAGCGATAAACAAACTATTATGAGACAACTTAATTGGTTCTGAAAAGACAAAGGAGACTTTTATATTGACTCTTTTTCATGGTATTATTTGTGTGCTAGAAGGATAATATTGTTTTCAATTCCATCGCATTAGAAATTATTTATAGATTACAAAAAGTCCAAATAAGACATACATGTAGTTATGTTAATGTATAAGGGAGTTAGTTAGATGCATTAGAGAGATAAATAGATAGAGAGAGAGTGGCTAGGGGCGAGCGAGCGATAAAATACTAACATATACGAGACGAGACAGACTTATGTTTCTGAAAGACAAAGGAGCCATTTTTATTTGCTCTCTTTTTCATTTTATTATTTGTGTGTTAGAAGGGTAATATTGTTTTCAATTCCATCGTATTAGAATTGATTCATAGATTAAAAAAAGACCAAATAAGACATAGTTATATATATGTATAAGGGAGATAGATGCATTCAATAGATAGATAAAAAAAAAAAAAAAAATCTCTGGTGATGCGGACTTTCCTCTTCTAATTCGGAATTTTCCCTCTCTTAAGTCGGACATAAGTCGGACTTCAGACATCTCGGAAGTGGTCTCCCCCCAATTAGTCCGAGATAGCGAGGGTTTACTGTACTGTACATCATCTTCATATTGACCAAATGTCTTCTTCGTAACAAGGTTGTCAATACGGTACTTTCAGTTTTCGATAGCTCTAAAGATCATATGAAAATTTGTTTTAGGCCTAACCCTCGGAAAAACCTAATATATATATATATATTTTTTTTTTTTTTTTTTTTTTTTTTCTATATTCCAACTACTCCCTCTCGGGCATAGGCTGAGAGCCTGTACATCCCACCGCTCAACACGGTGAAGCCCGTGAGGTCTTGTTCCAGTCTGGGGAGTGAGACATGTGAAGCATCCATCATGGCTCGAAGCAGCTCCATCTCTGAAGCGGCTGGTTGCTTCGTTCAAGTGCTTCACCGTCTCACCCTCCAGACTCAGACCCTCATTCTCAGAACGCCACCTATTGAGCAGTGAACTCACTAGGCATTGTCCCCCTGTAACATATTTTGAATATGGGAATATTCATACAGTGTTATTTAATCAGGGAACAATGAGGGTATTTTTTTGGCATTTCGGTGGGCTTTGTGGTAATGCACTGATACCTAGGTACAGCACAAATTCAATCCCAATAATATCTTCCCATTGACATATCGGGATTTGAACCCGGGTCCATTGGATTACCAATCCAGTGGCATGACCACTCCACCACACCTCCCCTAGGCCTAAAAGTATGATACTAAAATGTAATTTTCGTAACAAGGTTGTCAGTATGGTACTTTCCCGTTATCAATATACAGTACTGTACAATCAAAGCTGAAGATTGCAGAGTAAACACCATAGACTTCATCGACTTTTCTTTCGCCTTCGTATTATCGACAGCCTATTTTTTTTTATTAGTATCCAACCAGCGGGGGTGTGGGGGCAGCAGCAGCCTCCACCCATCATACTAGGATAGGTTAGGTAAGGTTGTTAGGTTAGGCTAATGCCTTTTCAAATCACTATCGGGGGCGTGTCTCAACATTGATCGATAATGGGGAAAATAGGTTTTCCCGAGATTTCTAATTAATTACAAACACTATATATTGATGCAAATGAACAAACAAAATTATATTTAAAACACTTGGAAAATTTGTGGTATTAAAATACATATTTTCCGCCTAGCCTAGTGTTTGGATTTAATTACAAACCTCGGAAAAACTTTTGATAATCTTCAAGGACACTAGGCTACATCTGCCCTATAATCCCCTATCAGAAACAATTTATTAGGGAAAATAGGGACCAATACTCCAATAGACTCGCCATATTTTTCTCATTATAGTCCGCGTGGAGGAATTTCGTTATCGACACTTGAAAAAACCCGATTAGGGCCTACACCGAAAAATAACACCAAAATAATAGCCGGGATGGATGTAGAGTTCGAGCGTATGGTCGTCATGTTTACATAGGGCGATCGCCGCGGTTAACTTTGCATCTATTTTGACGGCGATTTTTTTCGGTTATTTGCCCCCAGCTGGCAATATATATGATGATGACAATATGTCATGGGGGGGGGGGGGGGGCAAAGCACCCCCTCAACATATTATTGAATCCAATGGCATTGAAAATAGACGGAAACATGATTGCAAAGGTCCGACGCCTCCCCCCGCCGCCGCTGCCGTCATGTTTACATTTGTCGATCACCGTGGTTAAGTTCGCGTCTATTTTGACGGCGATTTTTTCGGTAATTTGCCCCCTGCTGGCAATATATATATATATGATGATGACAATATGTCATGGGGAGATACTTACATATTGTATCCAAAGGCAGTCAAAATAGACGGGAACATGATGGCAAAGGTCCGACGCCACTACGGGTAGTGTAAACAAGGCTGGCGGTACGCCCGCACTTAACATTCTTGCCTAATAGCCTAAGTCCCAACCGTAAACAAAGCAAGTACTGTATATGCGGATTGGGACAAGCAAGATAGACAAGGTAGGATACAGTATGTATGAAGCGATGGAGGAAGTTAATGCAGAAAAGGATATAGGAGTAGTGATAGACAATAAGTTAAATTTCTCAGAACATTTAGCGGAAAAGATAAACAAAGCCAATAGAATTGTAGGGCTGATAAGGAGGACATTTGTGTCACTTGACGAAGAAATATTCAGGAATCTCTATACAGCGCTGGTTAGGCCGCACCTGGAATATGCGAACCAGGTGTGGGCTCCATATATGGTAAAGGATATAGAAGCAGTGGAGAAAGTGCAGAGGAGAGCTAGCAAGCTAGTACCAACGTTGAACAACGCGGGCTATGAGCAGAGGTTGAGGACACTGGGGCTTTCGACACTGGCATATAGGAGAAAGAGAGGGGATATGATAGAGACTTTTAAGATAGTGTCAGGAATGTATGATGAGGATGTGTGTGAAGGTATCTTCTTGATGCGGGAGGGAACAAGAACGAGAGGACACTCTAAGAAAATTTACAAAGAAAGAAATAGGCTTGAAAAGGCAAAGAACTCATTTTGTGATAGAGTGGTAAATGAGTGGAACGCACTGCCCCAGTATGTAGTCGATTCCGAATCAATAAGGAAGTTTGAAAGTAATCTTGATAAAGCATGGGGAAGACAAGATTTGAAGTTTGATTATAAAGCAAAAATACAGAATAGTAAAAATGTTGCGTCTGCTACCGCCGCCGCCAACACCGTGAACGACCGCAGCAGTGCAAGTACTGGCATTGAGCTAGATACTCAGGCCTAGTTTGCCTTTTTCCAGAGGAACTACTGTAAGAAACTGTAAGAAAATGAATCCTTCGACTTGACTCTCCTTGTTTTGAACGATGGGGTGGGTGCGATTCACCCAATAATTGGCGTGAGCGTTATTCACAAAAACAAAATACCGGCAACCTGTTTTTGCCCCCTTACTGATCTACATATATGAGGATGACAATAAATCAAGGGGGGGGGGGTGAGGGGGGGGGCGTTGCCCCCCTTCAACCCATGTTGTATCCAATGTACCCCACAATTTCCCTTACCTACTGTAAAAGCGCGATTCACCCAATAAATGGCGCAATTTGACGCTGTATCTTCATATTGATAGATAATATGAAACGCCTTGAAAAAATAAATAAAAACATGGTAAATAAGGCCGATGTAGGCTTGTTGAACGTTACCGACGGTGTCACTGTGACCTTAGGGCTTCGGACCTATTTTGATATTTAGCTCGGGTTTTCTTGATTTATAGACCCTTAACCCTTCCAGCCTGGGTGTCCTTTTAAAAGGACACCACGAAAAAAGGGCAGGTGTCCGGGTGTCCTTTTAAAATCTCTGTGCTTGAAAGCGTGCTTCAAAATTCGCGCGGCCAAATTTTGCATTGCAGGTGCGACCGCAGCGCCACCAAGCCTCAACTACTAGTGTTATCAGTTCGTACGTGGCCGCCATAGCGAGTTATACTGAAAAAATGTTTTCCGACGTGTCCGAATCGCTGCAACCTCCCGCGGGCCCCACTGCTACCCCGCTCGCAACTTCAACGCCTGTTGCAACCGAGAAGAAAGCTCAACGAAAGAAAGTTAAGCGTTTGTTGAGTGATAGCGCTATACAGCGACAACTTTTTGATAGTGAAGAGAGCAGTGGCGAAAGCTTGGTGGACAAAGAACAATTTATAAGTGCAAGCGAAGATGACGATTTCGTTGGCTTTGGAGACGACGATAATGTAGATTTATTTGAGGGGGGAGACAGTAGTGATGATCCTGATGTGGAAGTGTTTCAGGAAGGTGCCATTGAGCTTCCAAGTGTGCTAGAACCTAGGCCTAAACCCTCACCATCTTTGCTATGTCAGCCTAGGCCTAGCCCTAGCCCAGGACCTTCCCCTTTGCCTGCCCGTACACCCTTGAAAGTGGGCAAATATTTCTATAAACAATCGTAGGTGAAAAGTGCAGCTAAAAAAGCACGCAGGGCAGCCGCAGAAAAGGATAGGGAAGCTGAAGACAGTGATAATGACGCCGACCCTGGTCTAGCAACCACCCGCATTCCATTGTCCCGACGCCTTGACCCGGGACGCCGTGTGGGTCACCCACAGCCCTCGGCTTCATCTCTCCTTCAGGATGACCAAAGGGCCTCTTCAAGTGGTATTACTAGTGTGCCACAGCCCTCAACACACCGCAGAGCATTATTTGCTGCGGAGAAGCCCTCGGCTCGCCGCAAAAGGAGCCCAACTCCCGAGGCCGAGGCTCCCATTGTTGAAGCTCCCGCAGCCTCCCGCGCCCCACACCGCCGACGCCCGGTCACTTCTTCACCCAAATTGTCTCCTGAAGACGATGCTGACGACCCCAACATTGCCCCAGATGACCTGACGTCGCCTGATGAGGAAGAGGAACAGGAACAGGAAGAGGAAGAGGAAGTCCCGACAAGACGAGCGAGAGGGCGAGGTCGTGGACGTGGTCAGTCTGCCGACGCCGCTGCCCCTGGGCGTGGGCGTGGGCGTGCAGGGCGTCCGCGTGGCCAAGGGCGTGTGCCAGGGCGTCCAGGGTATGTGCCTGCTGCACCTGCACGTCCTCGAGCATCAGCATCCGACCTGTTTGTGTGGACAGATGGGGCTGATTTTGAGCCAGATTGTCCTGCCTTTGACGAGGTACATTATGGGTTCCGGGGTGTCACCAACATTTCCCTGTGGCCCAGCTGCTACCCCCAGTGAAATTTTCTGTGGCTTCTATGACAATGAAGTCATGGAATACCTCGTCAAGGAGACCAACAACCATCATGAGATCTGTGCCAACTTTCTTGGGAGGAAGACCAGTGCCAAGATGGTGGCATGGAGAGCTGTCACTGTGGCAGAACTATATGTGTTCTTGGCACTCACAATGCTGATAACACATATCAGGAAGCACGCTCTGGCAGACTACTGGATCACTGGCGACATCATAACAACTCCAGCATTTGGCAAGTACATGTCCAGGGACAGGTACTTCGACATCCTCTCGTATCTCCACCTGACAAACAACATGGCAGTCCACCTTCCCGACTCATTATGGAAGATCAGGAAGCTGTATGACATGATACGTCATCGGTTCACCACCTACCTGATTCCTTTCCAGAAGATGTGCCTCGACGAGTCTCTGGTCCTGTTCCGTGGTAGGCTGCACTTCCGACAGTATATCCCGTCCAAGAGACACCGCTTCGGCATCAAGCTCATCGTCCTCTGCGACTGTTTGACGGGGTATGTGCTGGACTTTATAGTCTACAGCGGCAAGGGTGGAGAAATTGTGACTGACCCCCTCATTGGTTTTGGTGGCGCTGTAGTGAAGAAGATGATGGAGAGGCACTTCAATAAAAACCACATCCTCTACACAGATAATTACTACACGTCGCCTCTCCTGACCAAGTACCTCCATGACCGCAAGACCGGAACTGTCGGCACAGTCAAAGGCAAGAGGAAGGGCATGCCAGGCTACCCAACCAAGACGAAGAAGGCGGACATCTTCCACAAGAAGAGTGGCCCCATCCTCTCCATACACTGGCATGACCAGCGCAAGGTCAACCTCTTCACCACATGCCACAAGGCCGAGATGGTCGCCACAGGGAAGGTGGACCGAAGAACCAAGAACCCCGTCCAGAAACCAGCTGCTGTCCTGGATTATAACCTCAACATGCGCCTCGTTGACAAGTCCGACATGCAGATGGGCTTCATCGACTGCCTGCGAACATCTTGCAGGTGGTACAAGAAGTTTATCCTGCATACGGTAGATATGTCGGTCCTCAATGCCTACAACATCTACCGTCTGAGGACTCCAGGAGCCAAGAAGTACAAGTCCCTGCGGAAGTTCCACAAGCAGGTGATACTTGAGCTCCTGGCTAAACATGCGGGTACACCAGGGAGGCCACTACAAGGACCAGGCCAGCTGGACAGAATGGGGTGTGCTGAATTTTTCAGGAAGCACCAGCTCAACGCCCTTCCTTTCAAAGCACCAGGTAATAACACCAGAATCCAGAAGAGGTGCCATGTGTGCAGCCACACAACAAGAAGACCCCGCAAAACCACAAAAACCACTTGGGAATGCCTCGAGTGTCAAGTTGGACTGTGTGCTGGCACCTGCTTCAACGACTTCCATACTCTAATAAACTTTTGAAGTGGAAGTGACAACAGTGAAAGTGACACTCAAATGTAGGCTAAGAATAATAATATAACTAATTATAAGTGAAAAGGACACATATAAGTAATAATAAGTCCCTTCAATAACAATATGAACAAGTGAAAGTGACACTAAAATATATATTTCTAACAATAAATAAATGAAAATGACACTCAATAAGCCTAGGCCAGTCAAAGTGACAGTATAATAATAATAAAACTAAGTATAAGTGAAAGAGACGTCTCACACACAAGTAATAATAAGTGCCTTCATAACAATATGAACAAGTGACAGTGACACTATATATATTATTAGCTTACCTAACAATACATAAAAGGGGAAATGACACTATCAATTATCAAAGTCCAGTGAAAGTGACACTATAATCATAATAATAATAATAATAAAACGAAGTAATAAGTGACAGAGACACAAATAAGTTCATGTAAATAACTTTATTGAGTGAAAATAACATAATAACTATAATAAATGACATAATAACCAATAAAACACTATCAAATCGCTTCCCGGCATAATTGCGGGTGGAGCGACGAGTGCAATTGGGCGTCGTAGCCGGGGCCGCGGTTGAGTGTTCGGACGCGCTGAGGTAAATACGCGGAAAAAGTTACCTCCACTTCCATCACCATCACTCCGGAACCAGTTGAGCTAGAGAGCTCTACTCAACGCCATTCTACGCAGCAAGGTAAGGCGCCCATTTCTATATACAGTATGTTTGATTAATGTAGGTAATATATTAAGCAAGATTAACCTTAGTTTACTTTTGTTGATATTCGGCCAGATCGCCCGGATACGAGCTCCGTCCTTTGGAGAGCCTGCCCGGGCCAGGAGGGTTAAAACCCGAGCCAAATTTTGGGAAAAAGTTGGCTCGGATTTTGCGAGTTTTGAAGAGTGGAAAAAGATAGTAGGTTAGCCTAACGTAATTTCCAAATTTGGTTTAGGCTTGGTTTTTCCAAATTGCAAACCCATACAAATTTATACATGAAAATGTGCAGGGAGTGAAGGTTACTTTTAGTGTAAAACCCCCATATGGTACAGTGGTAACCAAGCAATTGTCATATGACAAGGTGTTAAATCATTCAGATGTAGCCTACTGGTAAGTAATTTTCGGAGTAAATATACAATTTTGTTTTGCCTTTGGATACAGGATGGGTTGAGGGCCCGAAGGGGGCCCTCACCCCCCCCCCCCATGACTTATTGAAATCAGCATCTATTTTGCCAGTAAGGAGCTTAACCCTCGTGGCCCGGACTGCCTCTCCAAAGGACGGAGCTCGTATCCGGGCGATCTGGCCGAAAATCAACAAAAGTAAACTAAGGCTAATCTCTCTTAATATATTACCTACATTAATCAAACCTATGTCAAAATTTGCGCCTTACCTTGCCGCGTATAATGGCGTTGAGTAGAGCTCTTTAGCTCAACTGGTTCCGGAGTTATGGTGATGGAAGTGGAGGTAACTTTTGCCGCGTATTTACCTCGGCGCGTCCGAACACTCAACCGCGGCCCTGGCTACGACGCCCAGTTGCACTCGTCGCTCCACCCGCAATTATGCCGGGAAGCGATTTGATAGTGTTTTATTGTTTATTATGCAATGTATTATACCGGTAGTTATTATGTTATTTTCACTCAATAAAGTTATTTTCATGAAGTTATTTGTGTCTCTGTCACTTATTACTTCGTTTTATTATTATTATTATGATTATAGTGTCACTTTCACTGGACTTTGATAGTTGATGGTGTCATTTTCACTTTTATGTATTGTTAGGTAAGCTAATAATATACAGTACTGTACAGTAATTATGTTAACATAGGCAAATATGTTAATGTGTGTGGGAGTGCAAACTGGTTATATATGTGAGCAGACGATCGACACAGGAGTTTGCCCAACTAGTTTCCCGCCAAATTGCGTGATCTACTATATGCTGACGTTTAAGAGATGACGTCACGACCGGACCGATTAGGCGGGCTAGCTGTCAGGACGGAGCCAGTCGTTTACATACGGGTGAGTGGTGAACACGGCCATTGAGCTAATTAACATTGGTAGCAGAGCGTAGTTCGGAAAACAATGGCGTGTTCAAGTAAGTGGCCACCGAAACTGGAGAATGAGGATGGGTATGAAAACTGGAAAAAAGATATAAACATTTGGTGTGAGTTGACAGATTTGGCCAAGAAAAAACAGGCATTGGCGATCCACTTGTCTCTAACAGGGCGGGCAAGAGAGGCCTCATCCGAAATACCCGCCGCGGACTTAAACAAAGACAACGGAGTTGAAGTATTGTTAAAGAAGCTTGATGGGTTGTTACTGGTGGACAAAGAAAGACGGCAGTTTGCGGCGTTCCATGACATTTATAATCTACGGCGGCCTAGTGACATGAATATGCGTACCTTCGTGTCTAAGTTTGAGCATACGTATTTTAAATGTTCGGAACTGGATATGACATTACCGGATGCAGTAAAGGCCTTTATGCTGTTGTCCGCTTGTAATTTGTCTGATAATGAAAGACAGTTGGCCATGTCTGCAGTTACTGAAGTGAGTTATGAACATATGAAGTCAGGTCTGTGCCGTATTTTTGGTGGTGAGACATCAGCTGTTGGGACAAGTGTTGTGCATGTTAAAAGTGAACCTGTGTTTGTTACTGAAGGTAAAAGTGACATGAAGGAAGAGGAAGCATTGTATACAGGCGGTGTGGGTCGAGCACGGCCTTTAGCTAGAAGAGGTGCTATGAGAAGCCGTGGTAGAGGTTTTAATCATAGATATGGCAGGAAACAAAATCCTTTGGGGCCCGATGGTAGAGTGTCAAAATGTGCAGTTTGTGGTTCAAAATTTCATTGGGCTAGAGATTGTCCTGATGCATATGAGAATAAGGGGAATTCTTGTGAAAGAGATGATGCGGAAGAGACAGTGCATTTATCCATGTTTATGGGTTATGCTGGTGAGGATGACAAGCACAGTGGAAAATTGCAGAAGCTTGTTGATGAAGCTAAGGGTTGTGCTGTACTGGATACTGGATGTTCTACAACTGTGTGTGGATCGGAATGGATTGAAAATTACATGCATGAGTTAAGTGATTATGAAAAAGCTCAAATTACCGAAGGCACTTCAACTTTGACTTTTACATTTGCGGATGGAGCCACAGTGCCATCGATGAAGCGAGTGACCTTGCCATGCCAGGTGGGCGATGTGCGTGCGACTATCGTGACGGATGTGGTAGAGTGTAACGTTCCTTTGCTTTTGAGTAAAAAGTCAATGAAAAAGGCAAAAATGGTGTTGGATTTTGAGACGGACATGGTGAGAGTTTGTGGACAAGACATTCGTTTGGAGTCTACGTCATCGGGACACTATCTGTTGCCCATTTCGTTCTGACTGGGCCAGAAATCCAGGAGTATGGTTACACTGGCATCATTAGAAACCGGTGGAAAAGGAACTGCACTGAAGCTTCATAGACAGTTTGGTCACCCTACGTCGGCTAAGCTATTGAAACTTGTGAAGGATGCGGGAATTAACAATGCTGACTTGGAACGGTCAATAAGTGAAGTGCCTGAAAACTGTGAAGTTTGTTGCAAATTCAGGAAGGTTAGGCCTCGTCCTGTGGTGTGCCTGCCTATGGCGAATACATTTAATGAGACTGTGGCTATGGACTTAAAGGTTTGGGGGAGACAGTATTTTTTGGTTATGGTTGACTTGGCCACAAGATATTGCAGTGCGGTAGTAATTAATGATAAGTGTGCCTCTACCATCATTCATGGAGTGTTTCGGAGCTGGATTACTGTATTTGGCCCACCAAGGAAGTTTCTTACCGATAATGGGGGTGAATTTAACAATGCTGATATGCGTACGCTTGGTGAGGCTTTTAACATAAAGATTATGGCCACAGCTGCTGAGAGCCCTTGGAGTAATGGGGTTTGTGAACGTAAGAATGCGGTGATAGGTGATACTGTGAGGAAAATCATGGCAGATACACGTTGTAACTTAGAGGTGGCTTTGGCTTGGGCGATTTCTGCGAGGAATGCCCTTACGAACTATTCGGGCTTCTCGCCTAACCAGCTTGTTTTTGGCTACAACCCTGTGTTTCCTAGTGTCTGGGCCAATGATCCTCCTGCGTTGGGGACGCCTCCATCCTGCATTGTGAGAGATAACCTGAATGCTCTTCACACGGCGAGACAGGAATTTCTGAGGATAGAATCCTGTGAGCGATTGACCAGGGCTTTGCGGCACAACGTGCGCCCGAATGATTCGAACATTGTACAGACTGGTGATGACGTATTTTATAAGAGAAATGACGGTCATGAGTGGCATGGCCCTGGTATCGTGATCGGCAGAGATGGGAAGCAAGTTTTGGTAAGACACGGGGGCATCTATGTGAGGGCTCACGAGTGTCGTATAGCGCCGGCTCCGGGAAGGGATACAGTGGTTGAGGTTTCCAATGCAGAGTTGGGCGAGGAGGAATCCAGTAAAGAGTCTTCGGGAGCTGTGTCGCAATACCCTCCAGATGATGAGTCCGAGGATGGTGACATGGTGGACCTTCAGCCGGCGGTAGCTGGTACATCTGGTGATCAGGCTTATAAGATCAAGATTGGCCAGCAGATTAGAGGTATTCATGCAGAGAGTGGGGCGTCGGTGTCTGGAAAAATTGTGAGTCGTGCCGGCAAAGCAACGGGGCAGTATAAATTTTTTTATAACTTACAAAGAGACTCTGATGGCGGTATTGGCTGGGTGGATGTGCAGAAGGATTTTAGCACTTGGGAAGTGGTAGATGATGATGTTGAAATGTTGATTCTGTTCCATTCTGAGGATGTTTTAAAGGCCAAGGACAGTGAGATTGAGAACTGGAGGGGTAATGATGTGTACGAGGAAGTTAATGACGTTGGACAAGATACTATTTCTGTCCGTTGGGTGATGATTGAGAAAATAAAGAATGGCCAGCCGGTTGTTAAAGCACGTCTGGTAGCCAGAGGATTCAAGGAGGACACTGTGGATTTACGAAAGGACTCGCCTACGTGTTCAAAGGAAGCGGTACGTCTGGCTCTTGCGTTTGCCTCTGGTAACCAGTGGGTTTGTCACTCTATGGATGTGAAGGCGGCCTATCTGCAGGGGAACATGATTGAACGAGTGATTTATCTACGCCCTCCTCCAGAGTATGCTGATGGTAGGCTGTGGAGGTTAAAGAAGACAGTTTACGGTCTATGTGATGCTGCCAGGTGCTGGTATCTGCGGGTTAAGGATCAGCTGTTGTGTCTTGGAGCTCAAATGACATCCTTGGATTCAGCATTGTTCTTCTGGAGTAATAGGGGCAACGTTGATGGCATCATATGTATATACGTGGATGATTTTCTCTGGGCCGGCACACAGGAATTTGAGCAACACGTGATAGAACCAGTGAGTCAGGCGTTCCTGGTCGGCAGCTCGGAGTCAAGAGCCTTTAGATATGTGGGTTTGAACATCATATCTGAAAGCGATGGCAGCATAACTCTTGATCAGTTCCAGTACGCTTCATCCTTGTTGCCAATCACAATCAGCAGACAGCGAGCACTTGTAAAAACGGGAGAATTGTCTGAATCAGAGAAGTCTGAGTATAGAGTATTAATTGGACAGTTGAATTGGATAGCCACTCACACTAGGCCTGACATCGCCTTTGACGTGTGTGAGTTAAGTGTGGCCAGAAAACAAGCTACTGTTGCAGAATTGCTCAGGCTCAACAAGGTGATTGACAGGGTGAAGACAGATAACATGAAACTGTATATTCCTAGATTGGGACCCATCCATGACTGCCATCTGGAATGTTTCTCGGATGCCTCGTTTTCCAACCTCGCAGGTAACGGTTCCCAGGGTGGCTTTGTGATCTTTCTGCGAGATGCCGATGATAAGAGATGCCCAATATTTTGGCAGACTAGGAAGATAAGAAGAGTCGTCAAGTCCACTTTATCTGCAGAAACGCTAGCATTACTTGAGTGTGCGGAAGCTGCTGTTTACCTCTCCAGCATTTTAAGTGAAATATCTGGGGGTGGAAGCTACCGAATAAAATGTTATGTGGATAATAAGAGCTTAGTAGACGCACTTCACTCATGCAAAAGTGTGGATGACAGGAGATTGAGGATCGACATTGCAGTGCTGCGGGACATGGTGGACAGGGGAGAAATTGAAGAGGTATCTTGGGTGGAGACGTCACAGCAACTGGCTGATTGCTTGACGAAAAAAGGCGCCTCACCCGGGCGGCTGCGGGCTGCAGTCAGCCGGGATTAAATGGGATAACTTCTTTGTGGTATCACATATCTGTATGTGGCTGTACTACATACCAAGAAGGGCGAGTGTGATTTACATGTCGCCCACATTAAAAGAAGAGGACGAGAGTGTTAACATAGGCAAATATGTTAATGTGTGTGGGAGTGCAAACTGGTTATATATGTGAGCAGACGATCGACACAGGAGTTTGCCCAACTAGTTTCCCGCCAAATTGCGTGGTCTACTATATGCTGACGTGTAAGAGATGACGTCACGACCGGACCGATTAGGCGGGCTAGCTGTCAGGACGTAGCCAGTCGTTTACATACGGGTGACTGGTGAGCACGGCCATTGAGCTAATTAACATTAGATAGTGTCACTTTCACTTGTTCATATTGTTATGAAGGCACTTATTATTACTTATGTGTGTCTCTTTCACTTATACCTACTTTATTATTATTATAGTGTCACTTTTACTGGACTATGATAATTGATAGTGTCATTTTCACTTAAAATATGTATTGTTAGGTAAGCTAATAATATATATAGTGTCACTTTCACTTGTTCATATTGTTCTGAAGGCACTTATTATTACTTATGTGTGTCTCTTTCACTTATACTTAGTTATATTACTTATATTATTATTCTTAGCCTACATTTGAGTGTCACTTCCACTTCAAAAGTTTATCAGAGTGTGGAAGTCGTTGAAGCAGGTGCCAGCCCACAGTGCCACTTCACACTCGAGGCATTCCCAAGTGTTTTTTGTGGCTTTGCGGGGTCTTTTTGTTGTGTGGCTGCACACATGGCACCTCTTCTGGATTATGCTATTACTACCTGGTGCTTTGAAAGGAAGGGCATTGAGCTGGTGCTTCCTGAAAAATTCAGCACACCCCGTTCTGTCCAGCATGCCTGGTCCTTGTAGTGGCCTCCCTGGTGTACCCGCATGTTTAGCCAGGAGCTCAAGTATCACCTGCTTATGGAAGGTCCGCAGGGACTTGTACTTCGGGGCTATTTGAGTCCTCAGACGGTAGATGTTGTATGCATTGAGGACCGACATATCAACCGTATGCAGGATAAACTTCTTGTACCACCTGCAAGATGTTCGCAGGCAGTCGATGAAGCCCATCTGCATGTCGGACTTGTCGACGAGGCGCATATTTATGTTGTAGTCCAGGACAGCAGCTGGTTTCTGGACGGGGTTCTTGGTTCTTCGGTCCACCTTCCCTGTGGCGACCATCTCGGCCTTGTGGCATGTGGTGAGGAGGTTGACCTTGCGCTGGTCATGCCAGTGGATGGAGAGGATGGGGCCACTCTTCTTATGGAAGACGTCCGTCTTCTTGGTCTTCGTTAGGTAGGTTGGCATGCCCTTCCTCTTGGCATTGACTGTGCCGACAGTTCCGGTCTTGCGGTCATAGAGGTACTTGGCCAGGATAGGCGACGTGTAGTAGTTATTGGTGTAGAGGATGTGGTCTTGATGGAAGTACCTCTGCATCATCTTCTTTACTACAGCGCCGCCAAAACCAATGAGGGGGTCAGTCTGAATTTCGCCACCCTTGCCGCTGTAGACTATAAAGTCCAGCACATATCCCGTCTTGCAGTCGCAGAGGACGAAGAGCTTGATGCCGAAGCGGTGTCTCTTGGACGGGATATACTGCCGGAGGTGCAGCCTACCACGGAACAGGACCAGAGACTCGTCGAGGCACATCTTCTGGAAAGGAATCAGGTAGGTGGAAAACCGATGACGTATCATGTCATACAGCTTCCTGATCGTCCATAGTGAATCTTGAAGGTGGACTGCCATGTTGTTTGTGAGGTGGATATATGAGAGGATGTCGAAGTACCTATCCCTGGACATGTACTTGCCAAATGCTGGAGTCGTTACGATGTCGCCAGTGATCCAGTACTCGGCCAGAACGTGCTTCTTTATATGTGTCATCAGCATTGTGAGTGCCAAGAACACATATAGTTCTGCCACAGTGAGAGCTCTCCATGCCACCATCTTGACACTGGTCTTCCTCCCAAGAAAGTTGGAACAGATAGCATGGTGGTTATTTGTCTCTTCGACGAGGTAAACAGAAAAGTTCACTGGGGGTAGCATTTGGACCACAGGGATATGCTGGTGACACCCCGGAACCCTGCTGTACCTCGTCAAAGGCAGGACAATCTGGCTCAAAATCAGCCCCATCTGTCCACACAAACAGGTCGGATGCTCGAGGACGTGCAGCTGCAGCAGGCACACGCCCTGGACGCCCAGGCACACGCCCTTGACCACGCGGACACCCTGCACGCCCACGCGCAGGCCCAGGGGCATCGGCGTCGGCAAGCTGACCACGACCACGACCTCGCCCTCTAACCCGTCTTGTCGGGACTTCCTCCTCTTCCACATCCTCCTCCTCCTCCTCCTCAGGCGACGTCAGGTCATCTGGGGCAATGTTGGGGTCGTCAGCATCCTCTTCAGGAGACAATTCGGGTGAAAAAGTGACCGGGCGTCGGCGGCGTGGGGCGCGGGAGGTTCAACAATGGGAGCCTCGGCCTCGGGAGTTGGGCTCCTTTTGCGGCGAGCCGAGACCTTCCCCGCAGCAAATAAAGCCCTACGATGCGGGGCCTGTGGTGGCACACTGTGGGAGGACAATGCCGCCCCACTAGTACCACTTGTAGAGGCCCTTCGGTCATCGTCAGGGAGAGATGAAGCCGAGGGCTGTGGGTGACCCACGCGGCGTCCCAGGTCAAGGCGTCGGGACAAAGGAATGCGGGTGGTTGCTAGACCAGGGTCGGCATCACTATCACTGTCTTCCGCTTCCATAGCATTTTCTGCTGCTGCCCTGCGTGCTTTTTTAGGTGCACTTTTCACCAATGATTGTTTATAAAAAATATTTGCCCACTTTCAAGGGCGTACGGGCAGGTAAAGGGGAAGGTCCTGGGCTAGGGCTAGGCCTAGACTGGCCTACGAAACTTGGCGAAGGGGTTGGCTCTAGCACACTTGGAAGTTCAGTAGCACCTTGCACAACCACTTCCACATCAGGATCATCACTACTGTCTCCCCCCTCAAATAGATCTACATTGTCGTCCTCTCCAAAGCCAACAAAATCCTCAACTTCGCTTCCACTTCCACTGTTAACAAATAAGTTTTTGTCCACCGAGCTTTCGCCACTGCTCAGTTCAACGTTAAAAAGTTCTCGTTGTATAGCACTATCACTCAACAAACGTTTAACTTCCTTTCGTTTAGCTTTCTTCTCGGTTGGAACAGGCGTCGAAGTAGCAAGCGGGGTAGCACTGGGGCGCGCGGGAGGTTGCACAGAATCGGACGCGTCTGAATTCATGATTTCGCTATAACTCTCTATGGCGGCCACGTAGGAACTGATAACGGTAGTACAGTAGTTGAGGCTTGGTGGTGCTGCAATCGCCCCTGCAAAGTGAAATTTGCCCGCGCGAATTTTAAAGCACGCTTTCAAGCACAGATTTTAAAAGGACACCCGGACAGCTGCCCATCTGCCGCTCTGTCATTTTAAAATGACACCCGGGCTGGAAGGGTTAATAAGATTTTCACTGCTGTCAATAGGGAGAGTTTTTTGTTTTTACAGTGACAATCTTTCTTCAAACGAGTTGGTGGAGGTACACAATGGCGTACTTAAGTCTGTGTTTGATTATCACTTTCCGGAGGTAGAAAAGAGAATCATAGTGCGAGATGACTCACCATGGTACAGCCCTCGAGTCAAATTTCTTAGAAGAGAGCGTAGAAGAGCTGAACGTAAATGGCGGAAAAATAAAACTGACATCACATGGCTGCCATACATGTTGGCAAAAAGAGCCGTAGTCCACACAATCAAAGACGAAAAGAAAGCATATTATCAGGGGAAAGTCGAGTCATGTGGTGGTGATCAGAGAAAGCTGGCTTCGGTTGTCAGTAGCTTACTTGGAAAAAGACACGTGAACTCAAGACCTTCTGCATCTGATGTGGAGTTGGCTGCAGACTTTGTCACATATTTTACTAGCAAGATAACTCGTATGAGACATGAACTGGATGAAGGCCCCTCTAACGAAGAATATTCAATTGTACCCCAACCACGACATACTCCTAATAGTGTCCTCTCATCATTCCATCCGGTGGAGGCTGATGTTGTTTCATCATATATAAGAATCCTTAATAAAACATTTTGTCAATTGGATCCTATAAATGTTTCCAAACTACCTGGTGCATATGATCATGCAGTGGAGCTTATTTCCAAAATAGTTAACAAATCTTTCTCCGAAGTGTCTGAAAAACATGCCTTGTTCCGACCTATCCTTAAGAAACCTGGACTTGATGTAGAGAACATGTCGAACTACCGTCCTGTCTCCAACTTGTCTTTTTTATCAAAGATATTAGAGCGTGCCATACTTGATCAACTGCTGCCGCTACTTCAGCAAAATTAAACTATTCCTATTTTTCAGTCTGCTTATCGGCAGCATCATTCAAATGAGACAGCATTGATCAGAACACATAATGATTTAGTCACGACACTTGTGACGGTGAGATCTCATTGTTGGTTTTACTTGATCTCTGCAGCCTTCGACACAGTGGATCATGAGCTGCTATTGAGTGATCTTTATGACTGTGGAGTGCGTGACTCTGCTCTCTTGCTTCTCAGGTCATACTTGTCAGGTAGATCCCAGAGTGTGATGATGAATCGGATTGTCTCGGACTCGGCACCCCTGCTCTATGGCGTTCCGCAGGGATCAGTGTTGGGTCCTGTCCTGTTCACGATATACACTAGTGGCTTGTCTCTTCTGCTTCGTGCACACGGTGTCACCTATCATTTCTACGCTGATGACACCCAGATTTATGTGAAGATCACAGGTATAGCTGATACACAGAGGAAGGTGGAAATGCTGATGACCGATATCAAGAAGTGGATGAGGACAAGAAAACTTAAATTAATGATAACAAAACTGAAATTCTCATCATCTGAGGAAACAGAAGGGCTACTGACGCAGTAAATGCCCTCTCCATTGATACGGGTGATACAGCTGCAACCAGTAAACTCTGTTCGAAATCTGGGAGTGTATCTGAACTCAAGACTGGATTTTAAGGAGCACGTAAATCAGATTGTCAAAAGTTGCTACCTACACATCAGAAATCTCTACTCGGTGAGTCAGTTTGTACCTAGACGTTGCCTTCTGACACTGGTCCACTCATTGATATTCTCTCGTGTTGATTATTGCAATGCCTTATTCGTGGGTCTTCCAAATTACATATTAAAGAAAGTACAATCTGTTCTGAACAGAGCTGCAAGACTCATTTTTGGAATTCCACCAGGAACCCCTACCACTTTTTATCACACCGAACTGCACTGGTTACCAATAAAAGCTAGAATAGAATTCAAGTTGTGTCTGGTAACTTTCAAGGTCCTCAAATTTGGTGAGCCCGGGTATCTTGCAGAGCTGCTCAGGCGTCCACCAGCACGCCATGGTGTAGTCGTGCGCCATGATGATGACCCCCTGCGTCTTGATGAGCCGTGGGCTTTCCGGCAGTCATCTTTCTTTGAGAGATCATTCTCTTACATGCCTACAATGCATACACAAGATCAAAAACACATGAAGCCTTTAATTACTTTATAAACATCAGAAATCATGCCAAAACTGTATTAAACCTAACTAAATCAAACTTTCTCCACAAGCAGGCAAATAAACTTCTAAATAATCCAAATGATAACAAAATATTTTGGTCTACTCTTAACTCATTTAAATCCAACTTCACTACTGCTTCATTCATTCCACCATTAAAATCTCCGACTGGCAATCTTGTAAGTGACCCACGAGGTAAAGCTAACCTTCTTGCGGATATTTTCTCCACCAACTCGACCTTAGATGAAATAAATCAAGATGTCCCTGTACTTAATTTTAATTCGCCTGAAATTCCCTCACTTAAGATCCACACCAGACATGTCAAAACTATTTTGCAGAATCTCTCAGTAGATAAGGCTCCTGGTCCAGATGAAATTCCTCCAATAGTACTTAAGAATTGCTCCTTGGTGCTCGCTCCTGTATTGGCAAATTTTTCCGTCTATGTACTCATACCTCATGCTTCCCAGTACCCTGGAAAGAAGCAAACATCCATCCAGTTCCTAAAAAAGGTGCCTCTTCAGATCCATCAAACTACAGACCAATAGCTATAACTTCCACTCTTGGTAAAGTCTTTGAAATTATATTAAATAATCACATAATTAAGCATCTTGAGAATAATAAATTAATCAGTGATAGGCAATATGGTTTTAGACGATGTCGATCAACTGCAGACATGCTTTGCCTTCTTACGCATCAAATCAACCAAGCTACAGACCAACATGGTGAAACACATACAATAGCACTGGATATATCAAAGGCATTTGATAGAGTCTGGCATCAATCCTTATTGTCGAAGATGTCACACTACGGCCTTGCATCATTAGTTCCACTAATTTCTTCTTATCTTCATAACAGAAAAATATGTGTAATGGTAGATGGCCTTTATTCTCAATTTCACTCAATAAATGCTGGTGTTCCCCAGGGATCAGTTTTGGCCCCAATTCTGTTCCTTATTCATATCAATGATCTCATATCTACCACTCATAATCCAATACATTCCTATGCAGATGACTCAACACTCCACAGTT
Source organism: Paralithodes platypus (assembly GCA_032716605.1). Lineage (NCBI taxonomy): Eukaryota > Metazoa > Arthropoda > Malacostraca > Decapoda > Lithodidae > Paralithodes > Paralithodes platypus. The sequence continues at coordinate 26,967,982 of CM064525.1, forward strand.
CCTTCACATTTACCAATTCTTTCACCCAACCCGATCTTATAAATTCAAAAATAAACACTGCAATTTCTCTGAACCAGGACCTTTCTAGAATTAATGGATGGGGACAAAAGAATCTAGTTTCCTTTAATGCACAGAAAACAAAGTACATTCAATTTTCTAACCGACAGAATCTCACTGACTCCCATATATTTTTTAATGATGTAAATATTCCCACTTCCCCTAGTATTGACATTCTCGGTGTAACATTAACTACTAACTTGAGCTGGACACATTATGTTAGAAGCATGGCTAAGAATGCCTCTAAAAAACTGGGACTCCTGTACAGAGTTCGAGAATTCTTCACTGACGAGCAGTTGGCCATAATATAAAAGTCATGTGCGTTCTCAGATGGATTACTGTTCACCTCTGTGGGGTGGAAGTGGAGTGGTTGCATTGAGGCAGTTGGACAAAATTCAAAATAAGCTATTAGATTAATCAATAACCCTGCAATCACACAGGACCTTCCTACATTATCCATACGAAGAAACGTTGCATCCCTTGCATTATTCTACAGATATTTTCACAGCAATTGTTCCGAGGAACTTGCTTCAATTGTGCCGCCTCTCCACATCTTTCCCCGTAGAACTAGGGCAGCTGAGAGCGCCCATGAATTTACACTTTCTCCTCCACAATGCAGAACTTCTGTTTATCAGAATTCATTTATCCCCAGAGCTACTACTCTTTGGAATTCACTTCCCTCGAATTGCTTTCCACAAACTTACAATCTACAAATGTTTAAATCCAGTTGTTACAAACATTTTATGAATGGAGGATGCCTTTAGGCACATGGACCTTTTTGTTTTATCTGTGTTTTTCCTTCCTCCGTTCATTGTCTCTTAAAAAAAAAAAAAAAAAAATATAACAGATTGCCACTGACCATGAGACAACTAAGTTCTGTTGAGTGCTTCAAGAGGCAACTTAAGACTTTTCTCTTTGAAAGAAGCTATGATCTCGAGAGGGGTGTCATCATGGAGGGCTATAGGGTGTAGGCTATTTGCCATTGCTGGTGGCTGGGTGATGTGTATAGGTTTTGTGTTTCATTGATTTAAGCGATTCGTGTTTGTTTTTTTGGTTTGGTTTTGGTTTTCGAGCGCCAGTGAATTCTGCGGAAAAATTGGTGCTTGTGAGAAATAAGTAACATGCTTATTATTATTATTATTATATACCGGTAGTGCACATAAAATGTATTTCCGGAGGTTGAAACAAATATTAACCCACAGGACCCCAGCGACGCACGTGTTGCATCAGCAATGTATGTAATGCTGAACCCCAGCGACGCAGCACCTGCGTCCGCAACTTCGACCTTATTTACTCAGCTCGTATGGTAGGAAATGGCTTGAGAATGGTATGGGATATTCTTTACGGTGTTGCCGAAAAGTGGCGGTACTTGGCAACCGCCTAGGCCAGCCGCGCGGATGGGTATGGGCGGATGAGTGGCGCCAGTTTACCCACAAAATTCACTGCGACTTTCGACCTTATTTACTCCTGTCGTATGGTAGCTAGAGGCTGAGATTTGTGTGGGATATACCTTAGGATGTTGGCATTACTTGGCCATACTTGGCAACCCCCCAAGTCCCGCCGCGCGGGTGGTTATGGGCGGGATGGTGGTAAAATCACTGTACCCGCTTATCTCACTACGACTTTCGACCTTATTTACTCCTGTCCTATGGTAGCTAGAGGCTTGAGATTGGTATGGGATATTCCTTAGGATGTTGGCAATACAGTACTTGGCAACCCCCAAGTCTAGCCTTGCTGGGACAAAAGACGCGCATGGCGAGGGACAGTCAGTTTACCCGTACATCTCGCGAGTGTAACATCATGTCGGATTTGCCTCGCCGTTACCCACGTAGGGGATTGAGCCTTGATGATGCCATGGCCATACTTGATGACAGTGATGAGCCTGTTAGTGACACTGGATTGTCAGATAATGATTCAGATGACGAGTATCATCCAAGTATGATGGAAATTCTGGACATGAACGAAGAAGAACCCTTTGTCCCCATCTCTCGTCGCCTCACTATGCTGGAAGAAAGGGAGGAGAGTGGATATCGCTCCCCCATTGCTCCCCGTGACATAGTCGACTCCCCAGCAAGTGGGGAAGAGGAGGAGGACGAGGATGCAGATGACCCAGACCCAATGGCATTCAACATTCCGCTTGGTCATCGTAGGGGTGAGAAGAGAAGAGCTGAGGATGATAGGGGTCAATGTCCGACACCACATGTGCCTCGCCGTGGTCCTCCCCCGCGTCTGCCTTCACCACCACCACGCGTTGTCTCTCCACTAAAAGCGCCAACCCCTAACACCTTCTATGGGTTGCGCAGGGATGCAGCAATTTCAGTAGTGCAGCCATTGAGTTCATCAGGGGAAGAAGCAGATGAGGAAATGCCTTCCCTCGAACCACGTCAACAAAGGTAGCTCGCACGCCGTTTATTTCCTACCATGGCTGCCCGGGATGACTCAGCGCATTCTCCGCCTCGCCACCCACCACCACCACCACCACCACCACCACCACCACCACCATCACCATCACCCCCCTGCCCACTACCTTACTCACCTGTACCCTCACCTCAGCCTGGGACCTCCCACGGACACGACACTCAGACACCATCACCGCCTGCATCGCCACAACGCCCTGATCGTGCGCAACGCCCTACCAGACAACGTGGGCGTGCCCGTGGCCGAAGGGGTTCGAAAGTGACTCTTTTATGACGCCCAACCCCTGGCTGTGCGAGAGAAAGCTCCAGGTCAAGGTCAAGGTCAAGAGGCAGGGCAAGGCCCTCCCGCTGCCCTGGTGCCCCTGGTGGTGACTCCTCCTCTGGCGACGAAGGTGCTGCCGATCAACCCGATGTGTGGAATTGGGTGGATGGGGAGAACTTTGTGCCCACCGACTACAACTTTGTGGGCGCCGGGATTGCCGGCCCTGCGCTCCCAAACCAAGGCAACCAGACCACGAGACTTGATATCTTCTGCATTTTTTTACTGCAAACCTCATGTCTAATTGATGACCAGACCAACTGGTACAATTACTATTTTATGGCTGGGAAAGAACAGCACAATTACTCGGCAAGACTGTCATGGACCACACTAGATGTCCCAGAATTTTACATGTTCTTGGCCATAGTCATCCTGATGGGGGTCTCGAAGAAATCCTCTATCAAGAAGTACTGGTCCTGGGATCCCCTCATCCGAACCCCTATCTTTGGCCAAATAATGAGCAGAAAAAGGTTCACGGCCATAATGGGGAACCTTCATTTTATAGACAGCCTGGCAAGCCACACCAGAAATCAGAATCAACCAAGAGCAATGAAGGACCCCATGGAGAGGATAAGACCAATCTTCGAGTACTGTACCTGAAGGTGAAGTTTGCTGCCGCCTTCAATCCCCATCAGAAGCTGATAATTGATGAGAGTTTGCTGCTGTGGAGGGGAAATATCAGCATCCGGCAGTACATGCCCAGCAAACGACATCGTTATGGCCTGAAGACCTTCGTGATGTGTGACTGTCGCACCGGTTATATCCAGGACATCATACTGTACATGGGCAGAAAGACAGAATTGGTGGAATCGAGGACCTACGGAATTTCTGGGGCCGTCGTGATCACCATGCTGCAGGGCTACTTGGACAGGGGCCACATACTGTACCTGGACAACTGGTACCGTAAAACCGGGTCGCTTCGGACTTGGGTCGTAACTTCGGACATCGGCGATAATAAGTAATTAGCCATTGTCATTATATAATGGAAACGCTTTTTATTGTTTTTTTTGTGGGGTTCGTTTAGAGAAATGGCAAAGGAAGAGCATGTAAAAGCCCTAGGGAACTGATATGAGTATATGTACACGAAAAAAATATTATATACACTCGACCCTCGATTCTGCGGAACCCGATACAACGGATTTCGGATACAACGGACTCTGTCCGTAGGCGGACAATCCATCCGGACCGGACCAAATGTCCGTTGCTGGATAGATTTGTCCGCTAGGTGGCAGAGCGAGCGGCGAGTCTACCTGGACGAGGTGCTCGTCGTCTTAGAGGATGAAAGTGACGCCCTTCAAGACACGTGGTGAGAGGACAAAGGCAAATATAAAAGGTTACAACATCCGTGATGCCCTGTACAACATGGCTTACTCGTGGGCAGATATGAAAGTTTCAGCTTTAGCCAACTCATGGAAAAAACTGCTCATCGGTGAGGACAGCGAGGCTGACTTTGATGGTTTTGAGGCACCCGACTTTCATCGACTTCTGCGCAATGCTGGGGAAACTGAGACAACAATTGGTGATGTTGGTGACTGGATCGACGAAATCGATGCTGCCGAAGGGTACCAGGTCCTATCTGAGGCAGAGATAGCCGCCTCAGTGGTGGAAGGTGATCAAGATGAGAGCAGCGATGATGACGACGAAATTTCATGCCCTAAAGTTAAGCTTGGTACCCTTCGTACATATGTTGACGCACTCCTTGACTACACCACCTACAGCACCCTGAAGGCAACGGGGGCTCATTATGCCAACCTAAGGATTCTGCGAGAGTTGATCATACAAGAGCAGCACACAGGAGGCCGCCAATACAAAATCAGCACCTTCTTCGCTCCCAGACGTCTCAACCTCCCCGCCGACCCAGATGACCCCATGCCAGGCCCTAGTGGTGCAGCCGACCCCATGCCAGGCCCTAGTGGTGCAGCCGACCCCGATGAACCTGTGGCAGGCCCTAGTGGTGTGCCAAGGCCCAGTCGGGCACCCATGGAGCTTGGCAGCTCCTCGGACTCGGATTAACCATTCTGAGTCTTATACCCCTGTAAATAGCTGTTCATATTAGTTTAAGGTAAGCAAAACAGCAATTTATTTCAAGTTTATTGTAAAATTATATTTAAATAGCTAAAAACATGATATGTAAGTGAAACTACCATTGCATTTCTTATTTTATTGTGATTTTATGTGTTCCGTATGAAAAATACAGTACCGTACGGACAGGATATCAAGCAACGGACTTTTTCAGGTAACGGACTAGTAACGGTCCCATTTAGTCCGTTAAACCGAGGGTCGAGTGTATATGACGAAAACATTTACATTTTTCGCTACCCTGCCAAACTTCTATCACCCTGAAGAAATTTGTTTGTATGAATGATGTTGTGACTGATATCATTTTGTAGTCAAATTACCAGAGACAACATCCACCAAAGGAAATTTGTTACACTTGTATAACGCTCTAGCTAGAACACTATCATTTAACCTATTGTGTTTTCCACAAAAAAAAAATGGTAACTTCGGACATGGAACAAACAAATCGTTTGTTATTATTTGCCCTATGAAAATAATTCATAATACTTTTCCATCATTAAAATGGTGGTTAAAGATCTAATAATCATTCTCTGAGTCCAAAAACCTATAAAAATATGCTAATATGCTAACCGATTTATGTAGAAATTGTCCTTTAATGACAGCTCAGAGAAATAAAGTTATTGAGAACACCGATTTTGTAGGTTCAAAAAACTGAAAAATGCACATGGGAGCCGGTTGAAACTGGGTCTGTTGAATGTTCGTTCCTTGCGTAACAAAATGGATCATATTTGCGAGATCTTGGATGAACGTAACCTTGATGTATTATGTCTCACTGAGACCTGGTTGTTCGAGTCAGATCTGAATATTATCCAGGCGGCATTGCCTAAAACCCATTCCATAATAAATGTTCCTAGGCCTAGGGGAGATCATCCGGGTGGTGGACTGGCAGTTGTCTACTCCACATCTCTGGTGAATATCTTGCAAATAAGCCATAACCCAGCTCCTCTTTATTATGAACTGTTGGAAGTGGAAATAAAACTCCATCAACAAATTCTAAGAATGGCAGTTGTCTATAGGCCTGGCCATCGTGGCACAGATAGGGGTTTTATGGAAGAGTTTGGGCAGTTTCTCGAGGAATTTTCTTCTAAAACTGGAAGACTTTTGATGTGTGGAGATTTTAATTACTGGGTTGACAGCCCTCATCTGAAGCCATTCTCTCCTGAGTTCCTTGAGTTGACTGATCAGAACAATTTTGTAAACCATGTGTCCCACCCAACTCATATCTTAGGACACACCCTTGACTTGGTTTTCTCTCCTGTGGGTTGTGGTGGTGTTCTGGATGTTGATGTTGAGAATGCTGACCCTAATACCTCTGATCATGCTTTGATTACTTTCAGCTTTGATTTCCCTAAGCCACTCACACATGAAAAAGTAATCAGATTTAGAAATTATAAAAATGCAGACCTAAATTTGGCTAGCAGTGAAGTAAAACAGTACTTGGGAAGTATTGATACTTCCAACCTTACTTCAGATGAGCTGGTGGAGGTACATGGAAATGCACTTAAATTAGTGTTCGATCATCACTGTCCAGAAGTAGAGAAGAAAATCATAGTACGAGATGATTCGCCCTGGTATAGCACTCGAGTTAAATTTCTTAGAAGAGCGCGTAGAAGAGCTGAACGTGAATGGCGGAAAAATAAAACAGACTCTACATGGTTGCAATACCTGTCAGCCAGAAGAGCTGTGGTCTACAAAATCAAAGATGAAAAGAAAGTGTATTATCAGGGAAAAGTTGACTCGTGTGGTAACGACCAGAGGAGGTTGGCTTCAATTGTAAACAGTTTACTTGGAAAAACAAGAGTTGGCTTAAGACCTTCTGTACCTGATGCCGAGTTGGCTGCCAACTTTGTGGCATTTTTTGCTGGCAAGATAACTCGCATAAGACAGGAATTGGATGATGCTTCTGTTGGTGAAGAACTTTCAGTTGTACTCCAACCCCGACACATTCCTAATAATGTCCTCTCATCCTTTCACTCAGTAGAGGTGGACATGATCTCGTCCTACATAAGAAACCTCAATAAAACATTTTGCCCGTTGGATCCCATAAATGTTTCCAAGCTACCAAGAGTCTATGATCACACAGTTGAGTTTATTTCCAAAATAATTAATAAGTGCTTCTCTGAAGGTAGCTTCCCACATTCTGAAAAGCATGCACTACTCCGACCTACTCTAAAGAAAGCTGGACTTGATGTTGAGAACATGTTGAACTATCGTCCTGTCTCCAACCTGTCCTTCATATCAAAGATATTAGAGCGTGCAATACTTGACCAATTACAACCACTACTTCAGCAGAATGAAACTATCCCAATTTTTCAGTCTGCTTACCGACAGCATCATTCAACTGAAACAGCATTGATTAGAGTACATAATGATCTAGTTGAGAACATTTGCAATGGTGTGGCCTCACTATTGGTCTTGCTTGATCTCTCTGCGGCTTTTGACACAGTGGATCATGAGTTGTTATTGAGTGATCTTTATGATTGTGGTGTGCGTGACTCCGCTCTCTTGCTTCTTGGGTCGTACTTGTCAGGTTGTTGTTGTTGTTGTTGTTGTTCCCTAAGCTGCCTGGCCGAACAGCCCCGAGTCCCTGAGAAAGGCCATGGCCACGATCGGGCTTTCCCACAGAGCTCTCATTGAGTGTAGATTGTGTTGTTGGCGTAAGTGGTTGTGTGAAATGCAGTCTTCTATGATGTGTTTAATGGTATGGGGTGCTGTGTTACATCCCGGGCAGGCGTCGACAACGGAGTCATCCAGTCTCTTCTGATAGCTCAGGAGAGCTGGATGGTGTCCGCATCTCAGCCTGGCCAGGTGGACTCTGTCCTCGCGAGGAAGGGAGGATTCGGAAGGATGGATTTCGGGAGGTCGTGCATGCAGCTGCGTGTTGTCTGTGAGTGAGTGGATGGATCGGTGAGAGATATGAGTATGGATGTGCTTCTGGAAGTTGGTTCGGGGTGGGCAGGGAGGGAGAGAGGACAATAATTGTGTGTGATACCGTGTGCTGGGTGTTGTTTTGATATTTCTTGGTGTCTGTGGGTGTGTTGCCATGTAGTTTAGTGGGTGGTCTTGGTTCGTGGAGGCTGCTGCCAGGAATTGAGTGCCTCTCATGTCCAGATGGTCTTTGACTTTGAGAATTTTGGTTTCTTGATGTAGGTGATCTGTGGGTGAAGTAGCTGTGCAGCCTGTAATGATCTTCAGGGCTTTGTTTTGAATAGTCTGTAAGGTCTTATGATGTGTTTCAGCTAGGTTAGAAGCCCAGGCTGGGCTTGCGTATTCCATCACTGATCTTATGTATTGTTTATATACTGTGGTGGTAGTTTCTTTGTTGTGTCCAAATTTTGTGTGAGCAAGTGACCTGAGGGCGTTAAGTCTGGGTGTCAGTTTCTTTTTAATGTTTGTGGTGTGCTGTTTGAATGTCATATGAGTATCATATGTTACTCCTAGGATTTTGGGTGTGTGTGTATGTGTTAGGGGTGTGTTGTTTATGGTGAGTTGAGGGATGTATTCGTGTTCTCCTGTCCAACTTGTGAGCAGGGTTGCGGTGGATTTGGCTGGGGCTAGATTAAGTCTGTTTGTAGTGCACCAACCATGTAGTGTGTTGAGATAGGGTTGAAGGAGATCTGTTGCTCTTTTTGGGTCATGGTGTGTGCATGTGAGTGTTATGTCATCTGCATAGGAGGCTAAGTTTATTTGGGGCGTATTGGGTGTAGTTATATCGTGCATGTACAGATTGAAGAGTGCGGGCGATAGGACGGATCCTTGTGGGACTCCGTTTGGAAAGTTTCTGATTTTAGATGACTGACCGGCAAAAGATACGTGTGCACATCTGCCTGCTAGGAAGTTGGCCAGCCACCTTTTTGTGTTGTTGTGCATGTTTGTGTTGTAGATTTTGTTTGTTAGGTTGTGGCGGGGGATGGCATCGAAGGCTTTACTAATGTCGAGTGTGGCTAATAGTGATCTGTGTGGTGGTCTAGCTGAGTTGATGCCGTCGAAAGCTCTTTGTGTAAGGTCTGTGAGAAGAGTGTTTGTGGAATGCAGTGGCCTAAAGCCATGTTGTGTTGGAGCTAGGGGTAGGTCAGGTGTAATTAGTTGTAATACTAGGCGTTCCATGACTTTGGAGGGGGAGCAAAGAAGTGTGATGGGGCGGTGCGAGGAGGGTAGCGTGGGGTCTTTGTTGGGTTTGGGGAATGTGATGATGATACCATGCTTCCAAATGTCTGGTATTGTGTTGTGTGAATAGCTGTAGTTTGATATGTTAGTGAGTGCTTGTATGCCTTGTGGTCCCAGGTGTCTGAGGTGTATGTTGCTTATGTTGTCTAGGCCACAGGCGGGTGAGTGCTTGAGATTGTTGATGATATGCTTTGTCTGGTGATTGGTGAAGGGTGTATAGTCAGGGTCTGTGGGGAATTGTCTCTTACGTCGGATGACACGTCGGTCGTCTTTGTGAGGTTTTAGGTGGCTGACATGTGAAAAGTGATTGATGAGAGTGTTTGCTTGTTGTTTACATGAAGGAGTAGAGTCTGTTGTTGTGATTGCAGCATGTGATTGTGTTGTGTTGCTGTTGGAAAGTGTGATGCTGTTTAGTGTTTTGTAGAGTTTTTTTGGGGTTTGTTTTGTGATCAAGTGTTTGTAGGAAGTTATTCCAATTTAGTTTTTGTTGTTCTTGTATTTTGTTGTTAGTTTGGGTGTTGAGTGCTTGAATTTGTTGTGTGATGTCTTGTGTGTGGGGTGCTGGGGAGTGTTTCAGTATGTCGCGTTGTCTGATGAGGTTTTGAATTTCTGGTGTGAAGTTGGGGTTGTGTCTTTTCCTGTTACCTCTTGGAATGTGTTTCTTGTCAGCGTTTTGGATCGTTTTATTGAGTATGTGTACAGCATTGTTGATGTTAGTGATGGGTGTACTGTTTAGAGTTGTGAAGTGTTGTTCTGTCTCATTTGTGAATGCTTCCCAGTTAGCTCTTTTATAATTGGTGTATGTGTGTTTGTGGCTAGCTGCGGTGAGTCTGGTTTTGGTGGTGATAATGATCGGGAGGTGGTCAGAGCCTAAGGTTCTGACCACCCTCCAGGATGTTGTGGGGGCGAGTTCTGGGGAGCAAAAGGTGATGTCAGGAGATGATGGGTTATAGAGGGCTTGGTGAGGAATATGGGTATGTTGATGGATGTCGTTAAGGATGATGAGGTTATCGGTTTGGTTTTGTAGTACCAGCCCTCTGTCTGTGTCGGGGTTGTCGGCTTGTCAGGTAGATCCCAGAGTGTGATGGTAAATCAAGTGGTCTCGGACTCGACACCCCTGCAGTATGGTGTTCCGCAGGGATCAGTTTTGGGTCCTATCCTATTTATAATTTATATTAGCAGTTTGTCTCTTCTGCTTCGTGCACATAATGTCACCTTTCACTTTTATGCAGATGACACCCAGATTTATGTGAGAATCACAAATATAGTTGATATACGGAGTAAGATGGAATTGTTGATGTCTGATATCAAGAAGTGGATGAGAGCGAGAAAACTTAAACTAAATGATGGTAAAACTGATATTCTCATCATCCGAGGAAATAGAAGAGCTGATGATATGGTAGGTGCCCTCTCCATCAATGTGGGTGGATCTCAGCTGCGACCGGCCAACTCTGTTTGAAATCTGGGTGTATATGTGAACTCCCGATTAGATTTCAAAGAGCATGTAAACCAGATAGTTAAAAGTTGTTACTTGCACATCAGAAATCTCTATTTGGTGAAGCCGTTTATAACCAGACGTTGCCTCCTGACGTTGGTTCACTCATTGGTCTTCTCTCGTGTTGATTATTGCAATGCCCTGTTGGTGGGTCTTCCAAATTATATTTTGAAGAAAGTTCAGTCTGTTCTTAACAGGGCCGCAAGACTAATTTTTGGTGTTCCACCTAGAACTCCTACTACATCTCTTCACATAGAACTGCACTGGCTGCCAGTAAGAGCAAGAATAGAATTTAAGTTGTGTTTGGTGACTTTTAAGGTTCTCAAATTTGGTGAGCCTAGGTACCTTGCGGAGCTGCTCAGGCACCCACCGGCACACCATGGTGTAGTTGTGCGTCATGACAATGACCCTTTTCGTCTTGATGAACCAAGGGCTTTCCAGCAGTCTTCTTTCTTTGAGAGGTCATTCTCCTACATGGCTCCGAGGTTGTATAACAGGTTGCCGCTGTCCATGAGACAACTGAGTTCTGTTGAATGCTTCAAGAGACAACTTAAGACTTTTCTCTTTGAGAGAAGCTATGATCTTGAGAGAGGTGTCATGACAGATGGCTATAGAGTTTAGGCTATTTTGCCACTGCTAGTGATTGTTAAATGTGTGTTGTATATGAGCCTTCTTTTGATGCATTGATTTTTGTTCTTTTTTCTTTCTCTTTTCGAGCGCTAGTGAATTCTTCGGAAAAATTGGCGCTTATGAGAAATAAGTAACATGCTTATTATTATTATTATTATTTAGGATAATTCTTGATATATAATATATATAAATTAGGAGAGGCATATATCTTATCCAAAAAAATATTATCTGCCGTAAGAAACACCAACACATACGTTATACCTATAAAAATGCTCAAATTCATAAAAATGTATATGCAGTGATAGAGTACAGTATACATACAGTACCTATATATTTTCACTAGGCCTAGTTAACCCGTGGAGCCCCGGCTAGTTTTGTATTGTTTGTTCACCAGAACCCGGCCGGTTTTCAAAAAATGGTTTTATTCCAGAAACAATAGCGAATGGGTTAGGAATGAAGGAAAAACCACGAAAAACCGCTCAAAAAGCTTAAAGAATGGTCCTACAGAGCCCCCGAAAACGTATTTTACAAGAGTAAAAAATTGAAGGCAATTACCCCAAAAAACCAGGTTATTGCGCGCTCACGCGCACGCACATGGACTTTGAGAGTTTTCAACCATCGGCACGGTTGCGTGGGATACGTACACAGTTCCCATACAAATCTGAGCCCTCTCGAGTGGCTACACCTGAGGTTACGGTCGGAGCAATTAGGGTGTCTCGTCAGACGCGTCGCTGGGGCTGTGCGTTACATACATCGCCGACGCGCCAGACGCGTCGCTGGGGCTCCACGGGTTAATTTTTGAGTTATTGATTTGACAGCATTGGTTATTTTTCCTGCTCAATATTTTCTAAGAGCGAGTTCAATGCCTAACGAGAACAGATCCAAAAAGAATATTTGTTAAACATCCTATATAACCCCCTCCTATACTAATTATACGGGCCTAAAAGTATTGACTGTGCATTTTCCAGTAAGACATCGGACAGGAATAAGCAGCAATACTAAAATATTCATATAAAATAGTAGGACCCGAAAAATGAATGAAATAAAACCACGAACGTACGTCCGAAGTTCCCCTCCGCTTGTCCGAAGCTATCCCAGCTTTCTTGGTAATAATTTTCCATAAGAAATCACTGTATGTCCGAAGTTATCCATACATGTCCGAAGTCAGCCACTTTTCAAGATGACTTCGGACACCATTTAGGATAAGGATAGCTCTCTTATTATGGGGGATAATTTTAGGAGGCTTCCTGGATTACCATGCACTATCACCACACATCACTTGACCTAGTTATATCTCTATAATGTGTTTACAGTCAGGAGATATCGTTAAAAAAACTCGAAAAATGTCCGAAGTTACACGGTTTTACGGTACACCAGCCCCTTCCTTGCCAAGTTCCTACATAACCGCACTACAGGAGTCTGTCAGGAGGAATCGGACCTTCATGCCCGATCTACCACCCAGGCGGGAAAAGGGCTCCATCATCTACCAGCAGGCTAACAATGTCCTCATGTTGTCCTGGATGGATAACCGGGATGTGAACGTCCTCACAACAGTCCACCGTCCCATCTTCCAAGACAGCAGACGTTGTGACAGAGCAACAGGTGAAATAATCAAGAAACCATTGGCCATCTGTGATTATAATATAAACATGCGTCTGGTCGACAAGTCTGATGCTGTCATCTCGTCAGTCGAGTGTGCGAGGAAGACGATGAGTTGGTATAAGAAGTTATTCTTCCATCTCCTCGATATCACCCTGTATAACAGCCACATCCTCTTCGCAACAATCACCGGCAAACACGAAACGATGGAGAACTTCTGCATAGAGTTGTCCAGGGAGATGTTGAGGAAAAACATGACTGCCCCCCACGCCCAGCAACCCCCCACACATCGACAGCCAGCAGCAGAAGGGATTGCTAGGCTGACAGAACGCCACTTGCCTGACTATGTGCCGCCCACAGATGGCAATGCTAGACCCCGCAGATGGTGTCATGTGTGCCGGAACACGACACAGAGGCCCCCCACAAGATCAGATACCAGTAATATGTGCCTAGAATGTGGTGTTGCACTGTGTTTCCCCACCTGCTTCAGGGAGTATCACACCCTTGAGCATTTCTAAAACAGTGTGTTCAAAGACTGCGATAAAAGACGCTATCAAAAGTGAAGTGTGTGTACAAAAACGAAGTGTTAATATAATATAGGGTAAGACGGGGTAATTTCGCTGCGACGCTAATAATTTGCATTCAAACGCCGATATCTACGAAACTATTCCATGGATTCGGCTGCAGTTTGGCTTTGGTTGTAGAGCAGTTTTGGCTTAGGTTGTACAGCTAGTTTGGCTAAGGTTGTATAGCTAGTTTGGCTTAGGTTGTAGAGCTAGTTTGGCTTAGGTTGTGTTGCAGTTTCGCGGGGCCTGGCGCCGGGGCTAGCGGTTCGTCTGACGGTATGGTCGGGTGTGTGTGGGGGTGTTTGTGGGTGTGTTTGTATGTGGGTGTGTCCACTGTGGTGGTGCATGTGACACAGTGTTGGCAGTAGCCATCAGCTGCTGCCTGGTACTTTGCGCTAGCACCCTACACGCCGCATCCACACGAGACATGTCCACACCCGCACTAAATATGTCCACACCCGTAGGCCTAATAAATACGTCCACAACCGCACTAGACACGTCCACACCCGCACTACATGTCCACAACTCCACACCCGCACTAGACACGTCCACACCCGCACTAGACACAGTGGCGCCTACGCCTACACGTGTGACACACCTGCATCTCTGCCCGCCCCGTTCAGTTGTGTGTGTACTTACTCTAGTTGTATTGCGGGAGTGAGCATGCTCGTTATTTCCCGCCTCCTATATGTGTAGGTGTGTTATATGTATCGTTGGAATGGCTGTGGATGTGTGTGTAGTCTGTATTTTTAGCCAATTGGCGACATCGGAAACGAAGGCTTAGGGTGGATCTGTATGGTACCATTCTCACTATAGACGGTACCGTCTCGCCCGAAGGCTTAGGTAGCCATCAGCTTAGGTGAACCATATGATACCCATCTCGCCTTGTACCATTTTTGCCAACCCCAGATGGGACGTCACAACGTCGTCCACTTATTCCAGGTACCTATTTACAGCTAGGTGAACTGAGGATAACACATGAAAGGAGACAAGCCCAATTTGTCTCCGCCCGGCCTGGGATTGAACCCCCGACCCCTCGTGTGTGAGACGAAAGCTCTACCTACTAGGCTACGGGCTGTGTATGTGTGTGTGCGTGCGACGTTTTTCTATTGGCATGTTTAGTGGCAGTTTGGGTTTGTGCATGTTTTCATTGGTTTTACCTGCACGCTAGTGTTTTGTCTGGCCATTAATCATATAATATTATCTAGTTTACTAGCAAGATGATGCGTAAAATAGGTCACGGTGAAATTACCCCGTCGGGCGGGGTAATTTCACCGCGAGAGTAACTTTATTAAAAAAAATCGGCAGCATGACCAAAATATTATATATTTTTATTTTGTTTTTTGGGCATATATAGCAGAAAGGCTGAATGTATAGATAAAAAATTTAAAAATTAAAAATTCCATTTGTGGCAGTTTCTATTCGTCAAAAACCGTGATTTTCGGCGAAATTACCCCGTCTTACCCTATACAAAGTGCCGAACACAATATGTAAGTGATAGTGACACTCAAATATACGTAAAACAGTGACGGACACCAATAAGTGTAAATATAGCATAACCCTGTGAACAATGACGATAACAGTGAGATAGCATACGATAAAACATAAGTACATGTACAGTGGAGCCCCCATCCTAGCTGCTAATCGGTTCCACAGAAATAGAGCTAGGATTGAAACAGCCAAGATCGGGGCACTGTTCTTATGGGGAAAATTCAATCGGTTCCGTGCTCATGCCAAAATTTGCGTCTTTTTCTATTTTTTGCCTACGAAAACATGTTTTATTGTACACAAATTAAATTTTATGCATTATACTGTATCATATAATACACCATAGAATAAGTTTTTAATAACTAGAAAAAAAAGGTCCAATATCTAAACAATTACCGCACTTTTTCCCAGTGTTAGGCTATGAAAACATGTTTTTTGTCTAGGCTACATCAAGTAGCCTAGGCCTAAATCTTATGCATTGTAAATAATAATATAGACATGGCTAAATGACAGTCCAAACCATAAATACTGTAGATTGGGGCATTGTTTCTATCATGCGAAAAATTTTAGGCCTAGCCTAGGCCTAGATTCTAAATTCGTCCAGCCACCCCTCAAGTACCCATTTCGCCCCAAATACATCCAATAAATACATATTATGAGGAAAAGACGTATAAATACGTATTATGAGAAGATTACTTACCACACAGATTTTATTATAAATCATTGTCATATTTAGCCTAGCCTAGGCTAACATCGTCTAGGCTAGGCAATTCAATCGCTTTCGTCCGACATGGACTGGTCTTTGCTGTGTTTTGAGCATGCAATTCCTTCATTGCCACCACCAGGCCAACCATCCCTATCACTAGATGTACTAGAGGTTATAATAAACGTGAGAGATAAGGGGTTCAGGCACAAAAAGGCTTGCAAACGGTTGTTTTGTCAACACAGATACTAGCTAAACTGCAAGCGTCTGCTTAGTGATGACGTCATACAAAGATGGCGGCATCTTGCGCATTTGACGATCGGATCTCGGATTCACTCGGATTTCGTCTCTAAACGGCAAGCTACTGGCAGATTCTTTCGTTATGTTAATACAAAATTATTGTTTTTGTTTGTTTTCTAGTTTTATGTCGAATTTTTCGTTATTTTTGCTATTTTTTCGGGTTTCGGCTGGGATTTTGATGCGAGGAATGAGGCTTTTGGCGCGAGAATTGAAATGGGGAATATTTGGTGTGTGGTGCGAGAATTGAATCAACGAAGACCGGTGTAGCTAGGATGGGGGCTCCACTGTACAAAGTAACAGTGAGATTGAATAAGATAAAATATAAGTACAAAATACCAGTACAAAATAAAATGTGAAAACCCATATTTCTAAGTCAAAAGTGCCTAAAACAATGTGTAAAACTTATATTATAACTATAAAACATACGAGAAAGTCTAAATTCAATAAACAGAGTGCATGAGAGGGAGACAATGAAAGTGAAAGTGGTGGGTGGCACGTGCCGATCAGCTGGTTGTGTGTACGTGCGTGCGTTCTGTTATTGTCTGAGACTATGATGGCCGCCATTCGCCAGACGCGCGCGAGGCGTGCCACTTGTGGGAACTTATAAAACTTGAATCTGTGCACTTATCACACTGTAACTTCACTTATAATGACATTATGTAATACATCTTGCTAATATACAGTACTGTATATGAACTATGAAGGCACACATGATGCTTGGGTGGTGTAAATAACCGTCACTCGAAAACTGGACGCATCGTACATCTGCCATGCTGCCGCGCTCAGCTGTGAAGTGCCGGGCAGGAAGCTTGAAGACCGCCCGGTATCAGCTGATGGTTGAAGCTCCCCCCCCAGGACCCCCAAATGACCGAAGTGAGTGATTTTTCTAGTGTTATCCTTTATTTCTCACCTATTTAACCCGTTGAGCCCCGGCTAGTTATATTTTGTTCACTCCAGTCCCAAGCCATTTTCACTTCTTTTTTTTGTTGCTAAAATGGAAGACAAGGATGAGAAATGAAAAAAAAAAAAAAATCACCTCGAATATTTTATTTTGGGGGGGGGGGGCCTAAAAAAAATGTGTTGAGCCAAAATGGAAGAGAATGGTGAGAAATGAAGAAAAAAAAATCACCTCGGTCATTTGGGGGATGGGGGGGCGGGGGGGGGGGGTCGAAAGTTCGTCTCCCCCGCATGACCACCCGCCCGGGAGCACTAGGGTGAAAACTGAGTATGGCATTGTACGGCATACATCCTAAGGAGTGTCTCACATAAATCTCAAGCCTCTAGCTCCCATACGACCGGAGTAATGAAGGTTCAAAGTGGCGGTGAACTAAGGGTGTAAAGTATCCCCACTAAGCCCACCACCACCGGCCGCGCGGCTGTCTTGGCCCGCTCACACCGACCGGCCCGGCTCCCACACACACTACGGTACCTCCCCCTACTATTCTCCCGCCATTTCCTACCTTACGAGCCACGTAAATGATTTTAATATGCCAGACGCACATGATGCGTCGCTGGGAGTTGGTGATAACAAACTGCCGACGCATCACGTGCGACGCTGGGTCTCAATGGGTTAAGCTATTTTAGCAAAAACAAAGGTAAGATCCTATGTAGCGGTAGGAACCGTATTATATATTCCCATTTACCTAAGAATCTTTATTTATATCCTCATATTTATTAGTGGCCCCTCCATCATTGACGATTATGCCTATTACATAAGGCACCCTCTTCAAACACTCATCCGCCCGCAGAGCATAACAAATTTGAGGAGCCTTCATCATGAGCGCACGCAACCTCACTCATGGTTCAGTCATTATGAAATTGGGTTCTCACTACGAAAAAACTTTGTAACAAATAAAAAAGAAAAAGAAAATAAGAATAACTATTCATAAGCTTTCCATATATTCGTGGATGTACTTGTGTGGATCTTTGACCAGACGCTGACTCAGGCGTCATTCTTCCTTCTCTGCTCTGCGCTCAACCGACCCGGACGTGCCTCCCCACGCTCCGCTAGTTCCGCATTTGTTGCGTCCCTAGTGAGTTTTTTCTCATTTGTTTACTCCGGGATGTATCGAGTAAGGTTAGGATATGCGTAGCAGGAGTGTCCTGGGCGGGTTGCCCGCAGTGCAGTGTATTTTGGGTCGTGTGTTTGGGGCATCTATTTCGGGTGTACCCTCGTGGTCCTGTTGTGGACATGTGAACTTTTTCACGGTTAGCTAGCTTTGTGATGCAGGCGGCTTTCATTACGCGTTATTATTGCTGCCTTTTATCTTTCTGATGAGGTAGCTTTTTATTCTATGACGTTCCCAGCGTATTTTTCTTCACTTAGTGAAGTTTTTTCTGGGTCCCGAGTCAGTTCTTCCCTTTGCCGGGAAGTTTTTTGCTACAGTGGTGTGTTGACGGTGGTTCCTGTTGTGATATAATTCAGTGCTTTTTGTTTATATTACGACATGTTTACTGTGTATTTCCGTCTGCTTAGGCCTAGCCAGCCTCTCATAGCTTTGCCACATGTACAAGTGTTATTGATTTATGTTATAAATATGTACTACTGTGTCATATGTGTCCTGGTTTAGTTGTGTATTGGCTAATTCCACGGACTATATATGTGTCCTGGATTAGTTGTGTATTGGCTAATTCCACGGACTATTTGTGTGTCCTGGGTTAGTTGTGCTTTGGCTAATTCCACGGTCTATTTGGTGCGTTCAGATTGAATCTGAACGGGGTGGGTTGCCTTTTCTGGCGGGTTTTCTCGGTTACACCATGAAAACCCGGCTGGTTGCCGAGTTTTAATCACGCGTGGTTAAAAAAGGCTTGTTTTCCTCGGTGAGTAGTGGCCTGAGGCTCTCCAGGACTGCATCTCTGTGGTGGGGCCTGTGTTCAGGCGTACTGACAGCTCAGAGAAATAAAGTTATTGAAAACACCAATTTTGTAGGTTCAAAAAACTGAAAAATGCACACGGGAGCCGGTTGAAACTGGGTCTGTTGAATGTTCGTTCCTTGCGTAACAAAATGGATCATATTTGCGAGATCTTGGATGAACGTAACCTTGATGTATTATGTCTCACTGAGACCTGGTTGTTCGAGTCAGATCTGAATATTATCCAGGCGGCATTGCCTAAAACCCATTCCATAATAAATGTTCCTAGGCCTAGGGGAGATCATCCGGGTGGTGGAGTGGCAGTTGTCTACTCCACATCTCTGGTGAATATCTTGCAAATAAGCCATAACCCAGCCCCTCTTTATTATGAACTGTTGGAAGTGGAAATGAAACTCCATCAACAAATTCTAAGAATGGCAGTTATCTATAGGCCTGGCCATCGTGGCACAGATAGGGGTTTTATGGAAGAGTTTGGGCAGTTTCTTGAGGAATTTTCTGCTAAAACCGGAAGACTTTTGATATGTGGAGATTTTAATTACTGGGTTGACAGCCCTCATCTGAAGCCATTCTCTCCTGAGTTCCTTGAGTTGACTGATCAGAACAATTTTGTAAACCATGTGTCCCACCCAACTCATATCTTAGGACACATCCTTGACTTGGTTTTCTCTCCTGTGGGTTGTGGTGGTGTTCTGGATGTTGATGTTGAGAATGTTGACCCTAATACCTCTGATCATGCTTTGATTACTTTCAGCTTTGATTTCCCTAAGCCACTCACACATGAACAAGTAATCAGATTTAGAAATTATAAAAATACAGACCAAAATTTGGCTAGCAGTGAAGTAAAACAGTACTTGGGAAGTATTGATACTTCCAACCTTACTTCAGATGAGCTGGTGGAGGTACATGGAAATGCACTTAAATTAGTGTTCGATCATCACTGTCCAGAAGTAGAGAAGAAAATCATAGTACGAGATGATTCACCCTGGTATAGCACTCGAGTTAAATTTCTTAGAAGAGCGCGTAGAAGAGCTGAACGTGAATGGCGGAAAAATAAAACAGACTCTACATGGTTGCAATATCTGTCAGCCAGAAGAGCCGTGGTCCACACAATCAAAGATGAAAAGAAAGTGTATTATCAGGGAAAAGTTGACTCATGTGGTAACGACCAGAGGAGGTTGGCTTCAATTGTAAACAGTTTACTTGGAAAAACAAGAGTCTGCTTAAGACCTTCTGTACCCGATGCCGAGTTGGCTGCCAACTTTGTGGCATTTTTTGCTGGCAAGATAACTCGCATAAGACAGGAACTGGATGATGCTTCTGTTGGTGAAGAACTTTCAGTTGTACTCCAACCCCGACACATTCCTAATAATGTCCTCTCATCCTTTCACTCAGTAGAGGTGGACATGATCTCGTCCTACATAAGAAACCTCAATAAAACATTTTGCCCGTTGGATCCCATAAATGTTTCCAAGCTACCAAGAGTCTATGATCACACAGTTGAGTTAATTTCCAAAATAATTAATAAGTGCTTCTCTGAAGGTAGCTTCCCACATTCTGAAAAGCATGCACTACTCCGACCTACTCTAAAGAAACCTGGACTTGATGTTGAGAACATGTTGAACTATCGTCCTGTCTCCAACCTGTCCTTCATATCAAAGATATTAGAGCGTGCAATACTTGACCAATTACAACCACTACTTCAGCAGAATGAAACTATCCCAATTTTTCAGTCTGCTTACCGACAGCATCATTCAACTGAAACAGCATTGATTAGAGTACATAATGATCTAGTTGAGAACATTTGCAATGGTGTGGCCTCACTATTGGTCTTGCTTGATCTCTCTGCGACCTTTGACACAGTGGATCACGAGTTGTTATTGAGTGATCTTGATGATTGTGGTGTGCGTGACTCCGCTCTCTTGCTTCTTGGGTCATACTTGTCAGGTAGATCCCAGAGTGTGATGGTAAATCAAATGGTCTCGGACTCGACACCCCTGCAGTATGGTGTTCCACAGGGATCAGTTTTGGGTCCTATCCTATTTATAATTTATATCAGCAGTTTGTCTCTTCTGCTTCGTGCACATAATGTCACCTTTCACTTTTATGCAGATGACACCCAGATTTATGTGAGAATCACAAATATAGTTGATATACGGAGTAAGATGGAATTGTTGATGTCTGATATCAAGAAGTGGATGAGAGCGAGAAAACTTAAACTAAATGATGGTAAAACTATCTATCTATCTATCTATTGCCTGACGCCGTGATCCCCGAAGGGGTGGCCACGAACGAACCGCCCCCATGCACCTCTGTCCCCAGTCAGTCGACGCCCCTCCCCCCAACCAGCACCGCCTTCGTTCATGTAGTTCCTCACTCCATCCTTCCACCTCATATTCGGTCTACCTCTCCCCCTCTGTCCCTCCACCTCGCTCTCGTACACCCTCTTAGTCATTCTCTCGCTTTCCATACGTTCCATATGGCCGAACCATCTCAAGTTGTTCCTTTTCACACTTTCCAGCACATCTACCTCCACACCACACCTCCTTCTTACTTCCTCATTAGTAAAACTGATATTCTGAATATCTTAGACCTGGTCTTCACTAACAACGACTCTCTAGTACACAGCATTAACATATCGGACACAACATACTCAGATCATAAATTAATTGAGATCAAAACAACCTTAGAAAGTGTACAGACAACCTCAGAATCGAGAAAAAAAACCGGCCCCTTCAGTAAATTTAACTTCAATAACAAAAACATTAGGTGGGAAGAGGTAAATCAAGAAATGGAGGAAATAGACTGGGAAGATTTAATGGATAACCTGACACCAGCAGAATGTCTAGTCTTAATAACAGAAACCATGACCCAAATCTGTAGCCACCATATACAGTAGGGTCCCGCATAAAACGAGTCTCGATTAAAACGACTGACCTAAAATATTAATATTTAATTTTCGATCAGAACGAATGTGATCACATAAAACGAGTCCGCCGCCAAAGTGGGGCAAATCCGAGGAGTTTTCATATAGAGCGCCGAAATATCGTACGCTTTCATATAGAACGCCGAAATATCGTACAAAACGTACGAAATATCGAACGCTCCTGACGGAAATTTACGCTTCCAGTGATCATTGACGATATTGGGCCACCAAAATGCCGTGTTCACATAAAACGAAATCGCATAAAACGCCCTCGTTTATCGACCATATACTCGTTTTATGTGAGACCCTACTGTACCTGCAAGACAAACAAAACGAAGAAGCAAACAAGATCGGGAAAGGAGGAGGCTGTACAGAAGAAGAAATTTACTCACACAAAGACGCACACATCAAAATCTACAGGATATGCAAAAGGTCGAAATAGATAGAGAAATTGTGGAAATTGAACAAAGGCTAAGAATATCATATGAACTACAACATATGGAAGAGGAGAGGAAAGCTATTGCAGGTATAAAGGAAAATTCCAAATACAGTACTTCTTTTCATACGCCAAACAAAAGGCTAAAACAACATCAAATATCGGCCCACTGAGCAAAGGGGACGGCTCTTTCACAGGGGACAAAAGGGAAATGAGCGAACTCTTAAGCAGGCAGTATGAAATGGCATTCAGTGAGCCTGATGAAACAAAAGTCATCAGAGACCAAAATATATTTTTCATGGAAACCTCCCCCACGGAAACCTCTCAGATGCTGGATATTGATTTCGGTCCAAAAGACATAGAAGAGGCCATTTCCAATATGCCATCCCACTCGGCACAAGGCCCGGACTCATGGAATTCGATCCTAATGAAAAATGTAAGGAAAACCTCTCAAAACCCCTGGCTATAATGTGGAAAAGGAGTCTAGACATTGGTGACATACCAGATAGCTTGAAAAACGCAATAATTGCCCCACTGCATAAAGGAGGGAGTAAAGCACTACCAAAAAACTACCGCCTGGTAGCTCTAACCTCTCACATCATTAAAGTTTTCGAGCGAGTCCTGCGAAGCAAAATTTCAACATTCATGGAGACAAATGAACTACACAACACCGGTCAACATGGGTTCAGAGCGGGAAGATCATGTCTCTCACAACTTTTGGAACACTATGACAAAATTCTTAAAGCGCTAGAAGAAAAGAAAAACGTGGATGTCATTTACACCGATTTTGCTAAGGCATTTGATAAATGTTATCATGGTATAATAGCCCACAAACTGAAAGCAAAAGGTATAACTGGGAAAATCGGACGGTGGATATACAATTTCCTCGTAAACCGAAAACAATCGGTAGCAGTAAACCAAGTCACTTCTGAGCCTTCGGATGTCAAAAGCTCAGTGCCCCAAGGAACAGTGCTAGCGCCCCTTATGTTCCTCATACTAATTTGCGACATAGATACCAACACCAGACACAGTACGGTGTCGTCTTTTGCTGATGACACAAAATTAAGCAAGATAGTAAACACACAAGAGGACACGGCCGACTGCAGGAAGACATGAATGTAGTGTTCCAGTGGACCAGGGAAAACAACATGCTATTAAATGAGGAAAAATTCCAATTAATACGGTACATACATACATACATACATAAAATTTTAAGACTGAGTGTTCCACACATAAGTGCAGTTTCAGTCTCTTGTCCTAATGGCGGCGTTCCAGGCAACCCTGTTAAGGGCTGCTTCACTTGTCAAGTTCTTGGATTTGAGATCGGCGCGTATAGTCCGATCCCAGGTCTTCCTCGGTCCACCCCTTGGTGCAGCTCCCTCCACAATCACAGACCTGCATTTTTTCACCCAATTTTGTTCATCCATTCTCTCCACATGTCCATACCATCCCAGTCTACTTGTACGCATCACCTCGCTAATACTCTTTATACCTAAACGTCTCCTCAGCTCAACATTTGTTATTCTATCCTGTAGCCTGGCCCCACACATCCATCTCACCATTCTCATCTCATTACGCTCCATTCTGTTGACATCCTCTACTTTAACGGCCCATGTTTCTGAGGCATACGTCATTGCACTTCTAACACATAAGGCATACACCTTTCCCTTCAGGGGGAGAGGCATTCTTTTCATGGTCAGGATTGGCATCAATTCTCTGAACTTCCCCCAGCCACACCTAATTCTAGCAACAGTGGCAGCCTCGGCCCCACCACCGGCAGAGATGGTATCTCCTAGGTAACAAAACTTGTTCACCAGCTCCAAAGACTCATTTCCAAAATTCACAGCCACAGGATCATCACTTAACACAAGCTCGCCTTTGCACACTACGCACTCAAATTTCTCTATTTCTGACTTATCCTTCGGCAGGGGCCCCTTTATTCTACTACAGCGCTTACTCCCATGGTGTACCCAACATCGACAGATGCTACATTGAATTGAGTTAACGCCCACTCCCTTTCCACACACTGCACATGGGTATGCACCGCTCTTTTCCACATTGCCTCGTCTCAAACTACAATGCATAACCTTGGTTTTGTTAATATTGACTCTTAAACCCTTGCTCGCCATGCCCTCTCTCCACTTTCTGAATTTGGCCTCAGCATCCTGCATACTGTCAGCTATTAGGACTAAATCGTCTGCATAAAACAGTTCCAACGGGAGTCCGCCTCTAAAAACTCTAGACAGCGCCTCCAAGACCATAATAAAGAGGAGGGGGCTTAACACTGAACCCTGATGGACTCCAACACGGACTGCGAACTCATCACTCAGTACACCCTTCACCCTCACCGAACTTCGCGAATCCTCATACATCTTCATTATCACACGCACCAGCCACTCTTCCACACCAAGTTTCCTCATAGCCCACTGTACAACATCTCTAGGTACCCTATCAAAGGCCTTCTCCAGGTCCACAAACACAAAGTAAAGATCCCTGCCTTTTAGTAGGTATCTTTCCTGTATCTGCCTGACTATGAAGATAGCATCGGTTGTACCACGTCCTGGCATAAAACCAAACTGCATATCATCAATAGAGATGCTTTGCCTGATCAAACCCTCAAGGACTCTCTCACAGACCTTCATGATTTGGTCAAGCATTTTCAGGCCCCTATAATTTCCTCTATCTAGCGCATCCCCTTTTCCTTTGTATATATTTACTATTACACTTTTGAGCCAATCCTCTGGGATTTTCTCATCTTTAATAATGGTGTTTATCAACTCAGTGACTAAGTTTACACCAATCTCCCCTGAGGCTTTTATCATCTCAGCGACAATGTCGGAGCAACCTGGAGCTTTACCGTCCTTCATTTTATTGATTGCGTCGCTCACTACAGCTGGTGCTGTCAAAGGAGGGGGCCCAGATATTGGTTTTTCGATACTAAGCTGTTCCTTATCCCATTCAAACTCTACATTTAGCAATCGTTCATTGTGTACCTTCCATGCTTCTCTGATTTCATTTTCTGCATACACAATCTTCCCATTATCATCTCTAACACACTGTTCACCTATAATATCCCTACTGTCATTTTTAACTCGCCTAGCTAGGTTGAAGATCCCATTGGGATTGTCAGTGTTACACACTTGTTCGAGGACCAGGTCCTTAATGCGATTTTTAGCATTGTAAATAACTCTTTTGGCAGTTCGTTTAGCTGCCTGGTATTCCTCCCTGCTGCCTCCTTTCTTCCATGCTTTGAAGCATCTCCTTTTCTCTTTCACAGCATGTTCTACCTCATCGTTCCACCACCAAGAGGTCTTATTCCTTGGGTGACCCTTTGTTTTCCCACAGACTTTGTCAGTGGCAGCGATAAGGCTATGCTTAAGAAAGTTCCATTGGCTATTTACATCGTTAGGCCTAGCTTCCTTATTTCTATTCATTTCCTCCAGTTCATTATGAAACCTATCCCTAACTTCCTTGTCCTTCAGCAGCCACACTTTCCTTTTGGGTATGTAAACCTTCTTGCGCTTAGGATCTCTGTATAAGCTCATGTCGCACACAAGTAGCTTATGCTGGGGGATACATTCTTCGCTCGGGATGACCTTTACATCTCGAACTAGTTTCCAGTCTTTCCTGTTAACCAAGAAGTAATCTATCTGGCTACTGGAGACCCCAGAGTTATATGTGATCAGGTGGCTCTGTCTTTTCTTGAACTTTGTGTTACACACAACCATGTTGAGTGCAACGCAGGACTCCAATATATATTCGCCTTCTAGATTTCTCCTTCCGTAACCAATTCCTCCATGTACCCCCTCGTATCCATCTGCAGATGCTCCCACGTGACCATTGAGGTCCCCCCCCACGATAGTTATTTCGTTCTCCGAGAGGCCTGAAATGACACTGACGGTGTCATTCCAGAAGTCCTCTTTTATCTCTTTCTGTAAACCAGCCTGTGGGGCATATGCAGATATCACATTCAGAATTCTTTCACCAATTTTCAACTTCAAAACAATCAGCCTTTCACTAACTCTCGTAATCTGAAGCACACTTTCCGCCAGCTCTTCAGCCACCAGAACACCCACTCCTCCTTTCGGTTTATCAGTCTCCACACCCATCCAGTATATCCTATATATTTTCCTCCTTCTGACAATCCACTGTACCCCATGCCTCTTCCAGAGTGTTTCCTGGGTACAGCAGACGTCCACTCGCCTCCTCTCACACATCTCAGCCACTTCATTCGCACGCAGATTCAAACTACCAACATTCACACTAGCAAGTCTGAGTTTGTGGGGGGCACGGAGATAATAATGGTGTTAAAGAAATTACAAATTACTTAATAGAATCTAACCACATAATAGAACGGAAAGACAGTGTGAAAGACCTTGGGGTATTAATGTCTGAAAATATGGGTTTCAAAGTACATAACCAGGTCAAAGTGGCGGCTGCGAAACGTCTAACGCGTTGGATTCTGCGTACTTTTAAAACACGCGGTGAATTGCTTATGATAACGCTCTTCAAATCTCTAGTGCTACCGCGGCTTGAATACTGTAGCGTATTAACATCCCCATACAAAGCAGGTGAAATAAATGACGTAGAGAGTGTACAAAGAAATTTCACTTCGCATATAAGTTCGATAAAACATCTACAATGAAAATGAAAATGAAAATGAAAATGAAAATGAAATTTAATATAAGTAAATGTCATGTGTTAAATATGGGAAGAAGTGTGAATAGACCAAATTGGGAGTACAGGATGGGAGATAATAAAATTAGCAAGGCCGAAAAAGAAAAAGATTTAGGGTTGATTATACAAGATACTTTGTCGCCGGAGAAACATATTAACAAGCTCTTTAGCGGAATGTATGCAATGGCCGGGAATATGAAAGTTGCTCTGAACTATTTGGATGAGACCATGGTAGCGAAAATTATGAAGAGTATGATTAGACCAAGATTGGAGTATGCAGCAGTGGTGTGGTCCCCGCATCTAAAGAAGCATATTCACAAGTTAGAAAGAATCCAGAGAGCAGTCACTAGATTGGTTCCAAGTCTCAGAGAACTGCCATATGAAGGGAGGCTAGACAAATTAAATCTACCGAGTCTAAAAGAGAGGAGAGAGAGGGGAGACATGATAATGATGTACAAATGTACCCGGGGGCTGGAGAGGCTGGATAGGGAGGATATATTAATTATGGATACAGGAATAACTAGAGGCCACAGCTACAAAGTAAAAAGACCTACCTGCAAGAACGATATCAGGAAGTTTAGCTTCCCCTATAGATGTATTGACAAATGGAATGGGTTGGAGGAGGAGGTGGTGGGGGCAAGGAACATCCATATTTTCAAGAAAAAATTGGATAAAAAGTAGACTGAGAGACGGGACAACACGAGCTTAGCTCAACTCCTGTAAACTACAATTAGGTAAATACAATTAGGTAAATACACTATTGGGAGCGTTTAAGAGCACTGAATCTGTACTCACTGGAACGTAGAAGAGAACGTTACCTAATAATATAAACGTGGAAAATCGCAGAGGGTTTAGTACCAAACCTACATACTCCGATAGTCATGAAATTCAGTGATAGGAGAGGCTGGGAATGCGAAATCCCCCGGATGAATAACAGGGGTGCTATGGGCTCTCTGCGAGAGGGCTGGTTATCACACAGAGGCCCACGTCTCTTCAACAAACTCCCACGGCGAGTAAAAGACATGAGGGACATCTCGTTAGACAACTTCAAGAGAGCCCTAGATGTCGAACTGCAAAAAGTGCCAGACGAGCCCATCCTCGCAAGGGAGCGAGCTGTCGCTTCAAACAGTCTACTGCACCAAATCACCACCCATAACGAGGGGCGTCGCGCTCCTTGGTGCCGCTAGAAGAGCGGCGAACACATCAAAAGGTATCAAAAGGTATCAAAAGGTATTCTCATCATCCGAGGAAATAGAAGAGCTGATGATATAGTAGGTGCCCTCTCCATCAATGTGGGTGGATCTCGGCTGCGACCGGCCAACTCTGTTCGAAATCTGGGTGTATATGTGAACTCCCGATTAGATTTCAAAGAGCACGTAAACCAGATAGTTAAAAGTTGTTACTTGCACATCAGAAATCTCTATTTGGTGAAGCCGTTTATAACCAGGCGTTGCCTCCTGACGTTGGTTCACTCATTGGTTTTCTCTCGTGTTGATTATTGCAATGCCCTGTTGGTGGGTCTTCCAAATTATATTTTAAAGAAAGTTCAGTCTGTTCTTAACAGGGCCGCAAGACTAATTTTTGGTGTTCCACCTAGAACTCCTACTACATCTCTTCACATAGAACTGCACTGGCTGCCAGTAAGAGCAAGAATAGAATTTAAGTTGTGTTTGGTGACTTTTAAGGTTCTCAAATTTGGTGAGCCTAGGTACCTTGCGGAGCTGCTCAGGCGCCCACCGGCACACCATGGTGTAGTTGTGCGTCATGACAATGACCCTTTTCGTCTTGATGAACCAAGGGCTTTCCAGCAGTCTTCTTTCTTTGAGAGGTCATTCTCCTACATGGCTCCGAGGTTGTATAACAGGTTGCCGCTGTCCATGAGACAACTGAGTTCTGTTGAATGCTTCAAGAGACAACTTAAGACTTTTCTCTTTGAGAGAAGCTATGATCTTGAGAGAGGTGTCATGACAGATGGCTATAGAGTTTAGGCTATTTTGCCACTGCTAGTGAATGTTAAATGTGTGTTGTATATAAGCCTTCTTTTGATGCATTGATTTTGTTCTTTTTTCTTTCTCTTTCCGAGCGCTAGTGAATTCTTCGGAAAAATTGGCGCTTATGAGAAATAAGTAACATGCTTATTATTATTATTATTATTACTGTGTTTCCCGGCGGGATGGCTTTACCCATTTAACTAAGTGTTCATACGGACACTTGTTGAGTTGAGTTTTTCCCAGTTTTTGCAAAGCCAGTAAAACTAGGCTGTTTGTTGATTGGTTTTTCCTCCCCGGCGATCTTTTGCAAAGAAGTGGGGATAGGAATTTTGGGGTTAACGTTAAAATTCACACCCGGCGGTTGCACCTTGGGAGGGTAGGATTAACGGATTTGTATAATTCAGTGAAGTTAACCAGACAATCGAGGGATACGATACGTATCGCCACCATTCAACATACGGCAATCTAGAACACTTCGGGAGAAGCCAGATCTAGCATTTAAGACAGGCTTTCCAGTTTTTGATCTGCGAGATAATACGGGGGCCGGCGTCTTTGAGGGTTTTTTTCCAGTAAGAACTTAACAAACACCACTGGGAAGACTGCGTCATTTATAAAAAAGCCATGCTGGTCTTTATATTATGTCAGAGGATATTCATAAATCTTTTGGACAAGTTAAGATATTCTGAAATCTTTATACATGAACCTTCCGCGTAGCGAGCCGTGATAGTTGTGTATTACGTCTCGTTACCCGGCGGGTTGTCTAACACTTGTGTTAGAACATGTTGGTGTAGCCTTATGAGTATTAATTCCTGGAAATTTTCTTTTTTCCAGGGCTGAGTTCCGGCGAGACTTTCGAGAACCTGGAGTAAACCGGGGGTGGGTTCGTGTTTTCCACCAGTCTCTGTCATGGCTACCATAGACCCTGTTTTTGCCTTGTGTATTGCTCCCTCCTGTTCAGGTATCCCTATCTTTGCACACGCTCTTTGCATTAGATGTGTTAAATGTTTAGATCGCTCAAGGGGTTTGTGGGTAACGGGAACTGTACTTTCTGTACTCAATTGAGTGCCAAAGTGTTGCGGGACAATAGTAGATCCACGGCGGTCGCTTTGAGGGAGGTCAGGCAGCAGTTGTCAAGTTATGCTACCACAGTGGCTCATAAAGCGCTGCAATGTGATAATGTGATTCTTTGGGATAAATTACTGATTGAGCACCCCCCAATTAAACGTACCTCTAGAGTAACTGTACGAAAGTCGGCAGAGACTGGGCAGGGTACAGCACTTTCTCTGGTCCCTACAACTTCTAAGAGACCTCGTGAACCCACGCCCCCGGTCACAGCCTCCACGTCACGGGCGCGGTCCAGGTCGCCCCTCAGACAACAGCCGCCTAGTCATTCTTCTTCACCAGCAAGAAAGAAGAGCAAAGAGGAAAAGTCCAAGGACAGCTCTAGTGAAAGATTGGAAAAGTCTAAGAGCAGTGAAAGATCTAAGTCACACCGCAGCCACAAATCTTCCAGGAAAGATTCTAAGGAACGAAAGGCCTCCCGGCGTTCGCCGGAGCCTCGTGCCTCACTTTTTGCCTCTACTCCCGACTTATCTAGTGTCCAATCTGATGGGGCGGGAGTGGAGTCAGAGACTGTGGTGGGGGTGTCCGGCGGACAGGTTACCAATGGATATTACACACTTAGAGTTAGAGAGTTCTGTAGGCAGTGATCGCCCTTTAGAAGAGTCTAGTGGGGGCTCAGTGGTTGATGGTGTATCTGACTCCCAAGGGAGTTCGGGCCAAGGCCTGGGTGTATGGCGGTATTCCCAACCAGGGCATGAAGGCCCACGTTTGGTTCAGGAGCCACAGGTACGGACGGACGTCCACCGGGACGCTGTGATCCCATCATCCATTCCTGATTTAACTTGGCACCAAGACGAGGTTCCGGCTTCGGCGGAACCCTCTCATAATGGGCCAGATGACAAGGATGAGGTGTCTATAATCTCTGACATGGAAGTGCAAGAGTCGGGTTCAGTTCTAGACGACTCGCAAGATAGGAATGATTCACCTCTGAGTTCTTCATCCGCTAAATTTGTCACGGCGTAGGAAATAGATGGGTTGTTAGTTACTGTTCTAACAAACAAATTTGGCCAACAGCCGGAGACTCCTACAGTGGACCTGGGAGCACCCGTGACAAGTTCAAGTGTTCGGCCTCTGATCGCTTCTATTGCTTTGACCAAGATTCCGCACCCTCCCTCTATATCACCTAATATAGTCGCTAGGCCTGCTTCGGCGGCACTGACTACTTCTAATGTAAGGGTGGTAACGGATGTGAATCCTCCCCCGTTGGATAGAGCACCGTTAAGAAAGGTAGCTATGCCCCTGTTATACGGTCCAGATGACTCATGGGTTCAGATGATCCCAACTAAGCCAGAGACGGCGCAGCCCACTTTGTCAGGGGAACTTCCAGTGCCACGTGAGTGGGTAATCCAGGGAAATAAATCTAGAAAGTTACGAGCCTTGGATATTGCGGGTAATGTACTTGATGTTAATATTAAGGCCATTCCGAACCATTATCACCATGACTTTTTTGTGTATACAGCTATGCCTGCACTGCCCCCTGCCTCAGCTTCAAAACTGTTTTCTGACTGGACCAAGCATGACGGTTTTAATGATATAAAAGCACTGTCAGCTCTCACTCCAAAATTAGATTTACAAACGGTCACAGACACAGCCGCTAACCCAGTGTTGAAGGTGGGGCAGTTGGGTCCAGGACCTTGGGTGGAATGGGAGGTAGAGGCTCGGAACTTTGCGACCACCTTCACCTCGAAGTCTTCGCACCAGATTCCTCAGGACAGCCATTCTTGGTTCTCTATGCCATTCTTTTCAGCCGGCGGAGTTCCATCTGCTTTGTTTGCTTTTTTAGCTGCCCCCAAAATCGATCTATGCGAACTTAAAGATCCTTTCACTACGCCTTCACCAGCTCACCTAGACCGGGAGTTTAGGCTACGGGGGAAGGCGTATAGACTTTTTTCCCAGTACATCGTTACGCACCAGGTGGCGAAATCTATGTTACGATCCACTCAGGCAATCGCGGACGCGGAAGCCAGAAGATCGGTTGAACTATCTCGGCGATTACTCCTTCAGACTTCGATTCAGTCGTTGGGGGATATACGCACAGCCTTGCTCGAGGCGGTGCGGGCGAGACAGGATCTTAGGATGTCCCTGGTGAGGAAACTTCCTGACAGAATTGCGAATCAGGTGGTCATGTCGCCGGTGCTAACTCCCTCATTAATGTCCCCTGATGTGTGGAGAACTGTTTTCAATATGGCTCAGGCCTTTAAGCACAGTCCCACCCCTTCTAAGAAACCTGCTTTTAACTTTCCCAAACCCAAGCCAGTCGCAAAAGCTTAGCCGGGTGGGTCAAAGCCCTTTCAGATACCTAAGTCCGCTTCCCCCCAAGGTCAGTACAGGTATAAACAAGGTAAGTTTGCAGGTCATAAAGGACGGAACTATAGCAGACCGGGGCAGGGCCCGTCTTCTACCAACGCCGGCCAGTCGGCTAAGCATCCACCACCACCACCACCACCACCACCACCACCACCACCACCACCACCACCACCACCACCACCAAAAAACTAAAGTCTCTCTCACTCCCAGGGCCGGTCTTACGGCGGGTGGATCAGAGGGTAGTACAGCCGGCGAACCCTTGTCTGCTAACTGGGTCGTTCCGGACGTGTCACCGTGCATGGCCAGTAAATACTTGGGCGAGGATGGTGGCACGCAAGGGCATCACCTGGCAGTGGCTCCGGCGACCTCGTTTACGTCAGCTGACAAAGGCAAATTTAGTTTCATTAGAGGTGGAGTCACTAGTCCAGGAAATGATCGCCAAGAATGTCATCATCCCGGTTCCTCAAAATTACCCAGTTTTCACATCCAAACTATTTCTAGTGCCCAAAAGGGACAGTGTTCAGATGAGACCAGTCGTAGACCTGTCTTATCTGAACCTACATATTCACAACATGTCATTCAGGATGCTAACAGTAAACCAGATCAGGCTAACACTTCCGCCGGGAGGATGGATGTGTTCTTTAGACCTGACGGACGCGTATTGGCACGTCTCGGTCAACAAAAGATTTCAAAGGTTTCTGGCCTTAAGAATAAAGCATCAGACTTATGTCTTTCAGAGGATGCCGTTTGGATTGAACCTAGCACCTCGCTTATTCACGAAATTAGTCCGGCAAGCCCTGATGCCCTTGTTAAGGCAAGGGATCAGGATTTTGTGGTATCTAGACGACTGGCTAGTGGTGGCAGAGACGGAACAAGTATGCATAAATCATGTCAACATAACATTAAAACATGTCAAAACTCTAGGGTTCAAGGTCAACCTGGTAAAGTCAAACCTTGTTCCCTCAAGAGTAGTTCAGTGGATAGGGCTGGTCTGGGACACAGCTACTCTCACTCTGAGTCAGAGTGTGGACAATCGCAACAGATTTCGCAGGAAATTGTTTCTGTTCCTTCACAGTCTGACTACGACACGGAGAATCTGGGAGTCTCTGGTCGGCTCTCTCAACTGGATTCAACTAACGGTACAGTTGGGCCGGTTAAGAGTCAAACGTTTAATATTGGAGGGCAACAAATATTTTCCGCTATTGCCGGCGAAAAAATTATGGCCCATACCAAAATTAATCCACAACTTGCTAGCGGTCTGGGCGAAGAGGGAAACATTACACTCAGTCATGTCATGGACCTCTCCTCCACCGACGGTATGGGTAGACACGGATGCGTCAGTAACGATAGGTTGGGGCTTTCAGTCAAACCAAGGGCACCAGGGTCAAGGGCTTTGGTCCCATTTAGAAATCTCCCACATCAATGTCAAAGTCCCCTTTTATTTCCTTCAGGCTCACGGCTCTACTTTACGGGGCAAGGCGGTGGCCTTCAGAATGGACAATCTGAATGCAGTTCACTGTATTCAGAAACAAGGGTCGACGAGATCTCGGGGGTTGCTAAACGTGTCAGAAGAGATTTTTATTCTAGTCAACAGGCTGGACATTCAGCTTCACGCATCTTATCTCCCAGGCGTAGCAAACGTCTGGGCAGACGCTCTGTCTCGGAGACAGAGCACAACAGTAGAATGGGCGCTCAAGCAAACCATTTTCGACCAAATGATTGCGGAGCCTTACCATCCACAAGTGGATTTGTTTGCGTCAGAGGAGACTCACAAACTCCCACTGTACCTCACCTGCCGGACGATAACGCCGGCGGGCGGGCCAGATGCACTGGTGACAGACTGGAACAGGTGGAGTTCCATTTATCTGTTTCCGCCGCCAGATGCGTCTCTAATGTGCCACGTAGTAAACAAACTATAGGATTATCGGGGCGTAGTCTCGCTAATCGCGCCCCTGTGGCCGGCGCAGTTGTGGTACCAGCAATTGAAGACGTGGTGCCCGGACCCGGTATCACTCCCGGTGGGGTTTTTCCACTTAGACACAATTGGCAACCTAAAGACCTGGCTGACTTTTGCTTTATGGACATTCAGGAGAGCAAATGGCTAGCACCATATGGTAGAGACGTGACCAATAAATTCATGAATCAATATACCCAGTCGACTAAGCGACAGTATCAATCGCATTGGCAAGCCTTTACTTCTTGGATTCTTAGAACAGAACAAACTATGCCCTCGGTGGCTTTGGTTTTTAATTATTTAAATTATCTGTTCGAGCAAAAACGTTTATCTGTAGTAACGTTAAAAAATCACTTAACAGCGATTAGGATACCGTTTTTGGACCTTACCGGTCTCTCCATACCAGTTGCGGAGGAAAAAGGTTTTATGAGGGCATGTTTTAAACTCCGCCCACCTCCCCGTCAGCTCATGCCTACCTGGTCTCTGGACAAGGCATTGTCTTTACTTTATTCCCGTCTGTACCAAAATACTGCAGATTTTACATTACTTTTAAAAAGGGCAGTATTCCTTATGGCCTTGGCT
This sequence comes from Paralithodes platypus, assembly GCA_032716605.1. Lineage (NCBI taxonomy): Eukaryota > Metazoa > Arthropoda > Malacostraca > Decapoda > Lithodidae > Paralithodes > Paralithodes platypus. Next base: position 27,002,668 of record CM064525.1, read on the forward strand.
ACCGGGAACAGAGTATCTGAGCTGGCGGCGATGAGCAACACACCTAATTGCCTCAGGTTTGGTAGGCTTAATGAGTGTATTCACATTGCACCTTCCCCAGGGTTCATAGCCAAGAATGAGCACAGTGAACACGTGTTTTCAGAGTTCACGGTGCCGGCGTTGAAAAGGGGAAAGGTGCACCCTAATTTATGTCCAGTGCAAGCTCTAACCAAATATTTGAGAGTGGCACCTCTAAATCACCACGGTGCTTTATGGGTAGCAAGTACGGGTAAACGCTTGATGAAACGTAGACTGGCTTCTCTCTTGGTCGAGGTCATTAAAGAGAGTAATCCCGGCGTTGTGGGTAGGGCCCACGATTTACGCAAGTGGGCGGCTTCGTTACGTTTCCTTAAGAATTTTTCTGTTGAAGATATTACGTCCACTCAGTTGTGGGCCTCTAATCATACGTTTTTGACTCGTTACCTCTCAGTAGCTCTAGACAAACCTTCCTTGCCATGTATAGCTTTAAGGCAAAGGGTCTAGGTGGCCCCTAAGTCACTTAATGTTTAATTTCAAGAAAAGGGGGGGGGGGGGGGTGCAGTCAGTGTAACTAACATAGTACACCCTAGACCCTGCCAGAATATGAGAGCTGTGATACTGTTTATGGGTGTTGTGATATTTAAATTTCTCTGTACTATTAATTACAGGAAATTGTGCTAGTACAATTTTAGTACAAACAACAGTGTTGTTGTAAGTAGTTTTTGGGCTGAGAAGCAATCTAATTTAAGCATTGGTTATATTTTGCAAGATATATCCACTAATTTTATGGGGTTTATATGTGCACATGTAAACTTATAAGTTTTATTTTTCACCACTTAATTTAAGTGGGGTGCCTTGTTAACTGGCGGATCTGTTCTCAGAATCTCAGAGTTAACACCATTTTTATCAAGTAGGCTTCTTTGAAGCACGCTCCTGCTTGTACCCCTTTGTTGTATAAGTTGTGCTGTATAAAGTTTATGCGCCAAATATATATCTTTTTTACAAAGTAAGAATACTATGTGGTTGTTTGATTATCTGCCTTTGCTAGAGTTATGATATGATTACGAATGTCCCCCTCCAGTCTTAGATATCAGGCATAATCGTCAATGATGGAGGGGCCACTAATAAATTATAGGTTTGACTCCTGCAAGGAGATAAAGAAAACCTAATATTTAGTAGTGGCCCCGTAATCATTGACGACTGGGGCCCTCCCGACCATCCCCTTCCCATTCGTTGATGTATTAAGGATTTTGGTTTACTTGATATGTCAGTGAAGGAAGAATGATGCCTGAGTCAGCGTCTGGTCAAAGATCCACACAAGTACATCCACAAATATATGGAAAGCTTATGAATAGTTATTCTTATTTTCTTTTTGTTTTTTATTTGTTACAAAGTTTTTTCGTAGTGAGAACCCAATTTCATAATGACTGAACCATGAGTGAGGTTGCGTGCGCTCATGATGAAGGCTCCTCAAATTTGTTATGCTCTGCGCGGTAGATTCAAAACTACGGCGGATGAGTGTTTGAAGAGGGTGCCTTATGTAATAGGCATAATCGTCAATGATTACGGGGCCACTACTAAATATTAGGTTTTCTTTATCTCCTTGCAGGAGTCAAACCTATAATATCTTACTTATTTTCTTCACTTACCTCAACAATACTAATCCCGATAGCTGGGTTAGGGTATGAAATATATCAGGGAAAGAGAGGGGTTGAAACACGGCGATTAACTAGAATATAGCCATGTTGATTAACAAAGCCAAGATGTTGTGTATCCTTGCTTGTGATTGGTTGTTGACTATCGTGACGTCATCAGCCAAGGCGGGCCTCAGCGATGACGTCATTCCAGCCCTCGGCCAACATGGCGTCATTACACCCGCTTATTTTAAAACCCGCTTAATTTTACATCAGCGGTGTACATGTTTCACACAACGTGTATTATAATGTCATTAGTGCACTGTGTAATTTGCGTCTTGATATTCAAAGTGTTTCTATTTATCAATACTAAGTATTCAAGCCCCCCCCCCCGTATTTGGCTCGTGAACGGTAAGGTTAATCTGCGAGAGCGGTATCGTCCCAAGATGAACTGATATATTTGGACCCTACCACACTAGACTCGTGAGCGGTATCAGTAAAATGAGACGCGAACTTAATTAGGCTAGCCTAACTGCGAGGGTAATTATAGGGAATAGGCTCGCACCCTTATTTTTCATGTTTTTTCCTCCACAGTTTGAGAAATGAGTGTTTTCATTGTCTTAGTTATAATGCCAATGTTGGATACACGATGGGTTGAGGGGGCGCTTTGCTCCCCTCACCCCCCCCCCCCCCATGAATTATTGAAATCGTCATCTATGTTGCCAGCAGGGGTTAAATATCAATTGTACTGCATAAAGAAGGCGTTTGTAAACAGTCAGGATGTCCGAAAGAGCTCTGAGATTGATTAGAATGGGCGTTTTTTCTGTCAATATTAAGGAGACGGACCACAGATATTTTCAAGTATTTATTTTTGGTGGATTTGTTATTTATATGATTAAGCTTTCTATAATAAAATTTGTTGATGGAAATTAGTATTTACCCATTATCCAAGAATCTAAAAACACGGCCCCCGATAGTGGGAAGGGCTATGAAAAATAGGGAAATTGCGGGGTAAAAACTACGAATCTTGTTTCTGAGACCTAGTATATTAACCTAACCAAACAACCCAACCTAACCTAACCTAGACCCAGTACGTGGGATACAAAACTAGCCCTTGCATGCCAGCTACTGCGGGTTCATAGTACTCAGTACGTGGGATACAAAACTAGCCCTTGCATGCCAGCTACTGCGGGTTCATAGTACCCAGTACGTGGGATACAAAACTAGTCCTTGCATGCCAGCTACTGCGGGTTCATATTACTCAGTACGTGGGATACAAAACTAGCCCTTGCATGCCAGCTACTGCAGGTTCATAGTACTCAGTACGTGGGATACAAAACTAGCCCTTGCATGCCAGCTACTGCGCCACACTCATCCGACGGCATTAACCTAACCAATCAAGCCAACCTAACCTAACCTAGTGTTCGTAGTGGGGGCTGCGCCCCCACACCCCCGCTGTTAGCAACTACAAATCAGACTAACCTCGGAGGATTCATGGTCAGCAAATACAAACTAGACTAACCTCGGAGGATTCATGGTCAGCAAATACAAACTAGACTAACCTCGGAGGATTCATGGTCAGCAAATAGGCCTACAAATTAGACTAACCTCGGAGGATTCATGGTCAGCAAATAGGCCTAGGGCCTACATATTAGACTAACCTCGGAGGTAAAAAATACCGCGAGGTTAGTCAATATAAATCAGACTAGGCTAACCTCGGTCATTCGATTACTGTTTGAATATCAATATGCAAATTACAGTGCATTAATTATGTCATAATACTAGTTGTATGAAAAATATACAAATCCACAAACGGAAACCACCTCCTAAATACCGGTACAGTAGATCTGTTCCACAATATTATATTAAGTGGGCTAAGAGTTGATCAACATAGCTAAATTGCAGATAATGTTTCAACATAACTTTTTCTTTGATATAATTCATGCCCTCTGCACCTATATGGGTTATTATTGACGAGGTAAGTGAAGGAAATAAGTCTGTATTGAGGATATACATTAAAGATTCCGTGGTAAACGTAGCCTAGGCTTGGACCCAAATAACGACGGTATAAAACCCTTACCCTTGGTGTACTGGAGAATAATGGTCTGCAGCCAAATTAACACAATGCCGCTGGAAGCTCCGTTCATAATCCCGTTAAATAGATGTTGTAGGTGTTTTCATAAAGCAAAAACACTTCACTATTCATTGAACAACAGTTCCACCATTTCAAATATGGCCGACTCCGAGATCTTATAAACACCAAGGATAATAAATGAATCAATGTGACGTTGTAGAGGGATTGAGAAACAAAAGAGGCTCATTATATGGACTGACGTGTATTTCTACAGCCGTTCAAATATCGCGAGAATTTGTGACGTCACCGTCTAGACAGTGACGCACTCCCACAACAACCATTCATATGCCAGCATCGCTCGTGACGTCACACCCAGTTTATTGACCAATAGAATATCAGTTTACAACTCGACTCGCCTCCACTCGTCGTCCATCAGCTGAGCTGGGAAATTGTAGAAAGTGAGTCCACAGATGCCCTCTAATTGTTCATTTACCAAGTATATTTTCCATTTATAGTATACTGTACTACGAAGCAACATACATAATACATATATATGTACAAACAACAAATATGCTATAACACTGCCCAGTTCTTGAGATATAATGCATACCGTTACGCAGGAATATACCAATTTTTTTTTTTGACAAAATCGGCCGGTCCCACAGCGTACTTTTATTAATAATTAGCTGGTGCTCAGTGAGTTAATATGATCTTTGCAACATCCTTAGGGTGTTCTGCATCACTACAACTCCTCGATTACGGGATTCCTGTCTTATGTAATTATTTTTTTTTATCTTACCTTACTCAAGGGACCCCACAGATGCGCGGATAAGTGCTACTTTTCTTATTTTGTCAGTTTGATTGTCACTCCCCTATAACATATTTTTGTCCAGCCAGTCCAGGACACTTTTTTTTTACATTTGAGGCTCCTCCCAGATGTTCCCGGATGTTCATTAGCCAATCAGAGTGGAGCTTCACCTACAAGACGGCAGTACATTTTTATTTTCCCAACAAATTATTAATTTCTTTTACAATTTCCACTTCCTTATGACACCCATTTCTTGACATACTGTTTGCATGTACAGTGGTCCCTTGCATTTGGCGATTTAATTAGTCTAGCCAAACCATCGCCAAAAGTGTATTTCGCCAAACGTAGATACAGTAAAAGTCCGTTAATCCGACGACCGATGATTCGAATCTCCCAATAGTCCGAATTTTTCAATTTGAGGCCAAATCCGAATTCACCCGATGGTCCGAATTTCAAGAAGTCCCAAAGTCCCCTTTTTGAGGCATTAGTCCACTCAAATGACACATAATGGAGCACACACATATCATATGTTCATGAATTCACTTTAAAAGTTTACCATTGTCATTGTAGCCTATTACCTACTTCAAAACATTCAGATTAATGGTCAAAGGAAGCTACTGATATAAACGTAAACACCACATCGTCTGCTAGAGAGTTTGTTTTGCTCTTGAACGCATCCTTGGGACGCTCCGATGCGCTACTGGCTTGCACCGCATTTTCTGCAAGCGCATTCAGTCTTGAGCTTGAAAACGCACCTTTGAAAACGCTACTATTTATAGTTCAGTGATCGGAGCGTCCCAAGGCTGCTTTCAAGACAACAAGACAAGGGTGCTTTCAATACAATATAATATAACAGAGCACGTCACAAAAGGAAAATCACAAAATGAAAATTACAAGAACCTCTCAGGGAAGTGCCGTTGTTACGGCATTACTTCCCGAACCACATCTGATCTGATCTTCAAGAGCAAGACAAACTCGCTAGTAGACGGAAGAAGAAGAAGACGACGATGCGGACATATGGTGTTTACGTTTATATCAGCAGATTCCTTTGACCATTAATCTGAATGTTTTGAAGTAGGTAATAGGCTACAATGACAATGGTAAACTTTTGAAGTGATTTCATGAACATATGATATGTGTGTGTGCACCATTGTGTCATTTGGGTGGCCTAATGCGTCAATGTTTTCGTCATACACAGGTTCATAGGGGTAAAGTCCGATAATCCGAAAAATCCACTAATCCGAACGAGGGCCGGTCCGCTGCCCTTCGGATTAACGGAAGTTTACTGTAGTACTTTAATTAAGAAAATTATCCATTAGTCTTTGACGAGGCCCGAGTTCACCCTTTTCAAACCGCCCGCCATGCGCATCGTCGATCGCCGACACACTCGGCGCCGTCTGCTTACTCTGTTTTTGCTAGAAGACATAGGCCTAGCCTATATATCTCCACAAAGAAATTACCTAACCTAGGTTAGATGTATATCAGGCAGCAGAACTCATTGTTATCTTGTGAATAGTCTTATTGATAAGGAATAACCACATAACCTTAGCAACAAGTTGCTAAGTCACTAGCTAGCCAGGCCAAGAAATGGTCTAACCTAGCTTAGATATATATCAGGAGGCATAAATCACTTTTACCTTGTGAATGGTAAAGACTAGAATTTTCTATACCAACTGCTTTTCAATTGAGCAAAATAATGAAATTGGTTTGGGATCCGTGGTCACTTCTTTGATTAATTATCGATTGGGCCCCTGAGTCAGCTGATACGCGCGTGTGTCGCGGACTGTTCGGCACAATAAACAAAGCAAAACACAAGAGATATGAGGTTCACAAATCGGTTTGGTCAAGATTACTCTGTTAATATACGTTTATGAAATATACCTGGGATATTCTCGCTATCCAAGCAGCTCAGTTAGGGTTTTGTGAGTAGGCCAAAGCCTATCTATAGCCTAGCCTCGGCCTAAGAGTAACTCAATACGGCGCTCTACTGTAGCCTACATGAAACATTAACAGCAATAAAAAAGACAATAGATAATAGATAACAGATTTTATTTACCATGAATTATTTAGAGTTAGGCCTGGTGAGACGAGCTTGCGGGCGGTGCATTCTGGGGCGACGCCATTCCGTGACGTCAGCGTTCTCGCCAAAAGTGTATTTGAAGCGCCAAATTCGGATTCTGGTACCATATCCAACCTATTGCCAATACTGTGTTTCGCCAAGCTGAAACCCGCCAAATGCGAGGGACCACTGTATTACTTTCTAATTTCTCTACAAAAATCTTACTTTATTGGATATCCACTTCTTTGTGTGTAAAATGTATATTTTCATTTTTACCCACAATGCACTTCGTCTGTGACTCTGTGACGTCAGTTTAAAATTTTTTTTTTTTAGGTCACTACCTCGCATTTAGGGATATTGTTGGCGGTATTTTGCGAGTATGGCGATCTTTCTTCAATACATAACAGTAAATAGACCCTTTGGGTTTGGATTACAGGGCCATTTCCCTTTCAAAAAGGGCAATTTCGGCCATTATCTAGGGACATATCCTCATCCACTTCCATCACCCTCCCACAGTCAACACCTGTCCTCGTGCATCTGACACTAACAGATAGCATCATCATGGCGGCGGCATGTGTTGAATATAAGTGTGTATTATATTGTTAGAAAGTGAGGAAGGCACTATTTATTAGCATTTGCATTGTAATTGTAATTCCGATACCCCAACAATGTAGGAGAGAGTTTGGGAATGCGGGGTTTTGGGTGGGGGAAAGATTTTGGGTAGTAGGGGAATAGTCATAACTACAATTTCAATACAGATGACTTGCAAAGCACCCAGCATGTGAACATCACAGCCACTTTTGCCAAAAATTGGCTCCAATTTTCCAATACTGTATTTAGGAGTCAAAACACAAAAACATGTCAACAGGTTGCCTCGGATTTGGCCAGGGCACCACTTCAACCCATCGTAGAGTCCACGGCCAAGCTGTTTGCCCATGAAGGTTATTCACTCACAATTGTTATAAATAGTTGACAATTTCAATAGATCAAGGGGGGGCAGACCCCGATCAATATGTACGAGTCGCACCACAGCTAGCAGCGCAATCTTAATGGGTGATAGCAAAGTAACATATATTGTAGATTAAGATTTTTTCGCATGGCTTTACACTTCCGCAAAGTAATGGGTGATAAATACGAGGATTCCTTATTTTAATTTACATCCGCCGCTGCACTCATGTTATTGTTGTGAACCTCTCGGCCATCTCGTTGCCAAAGTAAGGTATGTCCCATAATATTGTGTTTTTTCCACTGTTACCCAACCAGCGGGGGTGTGGGGGCAGCAGCCCCCACCCATAATACTAGGATTGGTTAGGTAAGGTTGTTAGGTTAGGCTTATGTATCCTCAAAGTTGACTATTTTTATAAGGCTAAATTACCCACTCCATCCCGTGAAATCAGTGAAATCCGAGCCAACAAAAGTTGGCTCGGATTTTCACATTTTTGGGTTTTCTTCATCTGAAAAAGGGTCAAATCTGAGCCAACTTTTGTTTCCAATTTTGGCCTTTTTCGACTGAAAAATTGCCAAATTCGAGCCAACTTTTGCCAAAACTTGGCTCGGATTTGTACATTTTGGGGTTTTTCAATTTTCTTTATTATATTTTTAGAGTTATTCCCATAATACCCCTATTTTTACCCCACCCATAACCCTGCATTCCCAAACTCTCCCCTACATTGTTGAGGTATCTGAATTACAATTAACAATGCAAATGCTAATAAATAGTGCTTTCCTCACTTTCTAACAATATAATACACACTTACAAACTTAAAATATAGAAAATAAAATAAATAAAACCTAAAATAACAGGAGTTGTAGTTATGCAGAATTACCGTAAATGTTCCTACTCCTAGTACAGTAGGCCTGCTTAGTTTATAGGTTTGAGTCCCAAAGGGAAGAAGGAAAACCTAATATTTAGTAGTGGCCCCGGAATCATTGACGATGCGCCTTACGTAGGTAATGGCCAATCTTTGAACTCTAGCTTGCTGTTCAAACTTCCCGCCCAAGGAGAACTCAAAATACGATTACCTTACATCGTGAGCGAAACGCTCTTAATAACCACTCACGGACTCGTCCTTATGATGTGGGTCCACTAGTAAAATAAATAAATAATAAAAATTGAAATTAAACTTGACCTAGCTTTGCGCTTCCCAGGCTTCTGCTCTTGGGTACCGCTCGCCATCCCGCTCACCGCGAGCGTTCCTCCTTAATCTGACATATCGAGACTCTCAAAAATGTAGCAGATGAATGGGAAGGGGACGGAAGGGAGAGCCAAAATCGTCAATGATTCCGGGGCCACTACTAAATATTAGGTTTTCCTTCTTCCCTTCGGGACTCAAACCTATAATTTATTAATGGCCCCTTCATCATTGACGATGCACCTGAATTCTCAAGACTGGAGGGGGACATTCATCATAAACATCGCATACCACTAATAAAGCAGGTAAGGTCCAAGGAACATGTACTAATCAGGTCAGTTTAATATCAAAGAAAATATAAAAGAGGGTTACAGGCGGCGTTTCTTAAAGGAAGCCTGTGGTGTTAACACCTTTATGTTTAATAGAACAGTTGGTGTAACACAAGAATAAACTATTCATTTAGTTTATATATTCCAGGGAAAATGAAACATTCATTATCACCCAAATTGATTAATATGTAGGCCTACATATTCATGGCCTTAGGTACTGTATTACCAAAAATATTTATACTCTTACTCTAGATCTAATCCCTGAGATTATTAAGTATATTGGAAACCCTATTGCATCCATAGTGTTTCATCTAAAAATTAATCAATGTTCCTGAGTAGGCTTACTGTAGCCTAGGGAACGGGTTATCACATGACCTTAATACTCGTTACATTTTGTCTCACTTCAGAGGCAGGTAGAGTCCTTAGCTAGGATACTCTCCCCCCCTATTTTACATCACAAATTCAGCTTAGGACTAGACTTTCTGCCTTAATGCTACACATGTACGAGAAGGTTTCATGAGATTGACGGACAGGTAACGTGTGAGAAAGGTATGATTTGATGACCACAATTGGGTCTGCTGAATATCTTCTAGGGAGTAATTATGGAGGAATCGTGTGATGCCGCCCATTTACGGATATCGTGTGATCTTGCCAACACGTCCGGATTACGCTTTCGAATGACTTCCACAAATAACGCAGCTAGCCGGCGTTTTTGTAATCGAACACCTGTCCGTGAAACCCAGAGGGCTCCCACCTGTGATGGCCGGGAAGCCCGCATAAATAACCTAAGTGACTGCACTGGACACAGTAAATGGTGCCTGTCACCCTGTTTCAGAGCCGGAATTCCGAACTCTGTAAATACATGATTAGAATGTTCATTCTTAGCAATGAAGTTAGGAGCAGGAGCAATATGTACAGCCATGTTGCACCTTGAAAATCTTAGATAGTTTGGCTCCAAACTCATCGCCGCCAACTCAGACACCCTGTCACCCGTAGCCAGTGCCATCAGAAAAATTGCCTTTTTAAGTATTAGTTCGCAGGGAGGATCTTTGCAATATTTACGGGACTGCAGCATCTCAAGGGCCAGATCAAGAGACCAGGTGGGTGTGAGTTGACGAGGAGGAGGGTGAAGCTTGAAGCAAGACCTCCTGAAACCCTTTTCCTCCACCTCCGGTACAGACAAACCAGTTAAATCTAAACATGGTGTCCTAATTGTGAGGTGATTCCTTAATGTGACAACTGACAACTTTGAACGTCGAATAGGTAATTTAAATAATTAAACACCAGAGCCACCGAGGACTGTTGTTGACCAGTTTCTACAACCCAGGTAGTAAATGACTTCCAGTGTGATAGGTACTGTCGTCGTGTTGATAGAGCATATTGATTAATCAACTTGGGAGTCACGGTTTCCCCAAACTGGCCTAGCCACTTGGCCTTCTGAATATCCACAAGGCGAAAGTCAGCGAGGTCTTGAGGTTTCCAATTGTCTCTAAGTGGAAATACGAGATTGGGAGCGACACCGGGTTCTCGCACCACATCTTCAACTGGTTGTACCATACTTGAGCCGGCCACAAGGGCGCGATCATAGAGACCATGCCCCGATAATCCTGTAGTTTGTGAACTACTTTGCACATTAAGGATGCGTCTGGAGGTGGAAACAGATACATGGAGCTCCATTTGTTCCACTCTACCAGAAATGCGTCCGGACCCCCCCCCCCCCCCCCCCCCCCGTCGGAGTGAGATTCCGGTGTGTGAGGTACTGGGGCAGCCTGTGGCATGCTTCTGACGCGAACAAGTCTACTTGTGGATGGTAGGGCTCTGCAATCAGCTTTTGAAAGATGTTTTGTCTGAGAGCCCATTCTACTTAAGTGCTCTGTCTCCAGGACATAGCATCCGCCCATACATTCGCCACGCCGGGCAGATATGTTGCGTGAAGATAAATTCCGAGCCTCGCGGCTAGACGAAATATCTTTTTTCCGACAACCCTTGTAACACTCTTGATCTTACTGACCCTTGCTTTTGAATGCATGTCACTGCAGTCAAATTGTCCATTCTGAAGGCTAGGGACTTTCCCGCCTAGCTCATGCTGTGCTCCTGTAAAGAGAATAGTGGGACTAGCAACTCCTTGGCATTGATATGAAGATGTTTGAAGTTGATCATCGACCCTGACCCTGATGGCCTAAGTTTGATTGGTAACCCTATCCCAGGGTTCCTGACGCGTCTGTATCTACCCAAACCGTCGGAGGTGGAGCTGTCCAAGTCAAGGAGGAGTGAATTACTTCTGGCTTCGCCCAAGCCGCCAGGAGGTTGTGGATTAAAGTTGGAATTGTCCTCAGTGTTTCCGCCTGTGAAAGTGTCAAACACTTGTTTCCTTCCAAGATAATTCTTTTGACCTTCAGACGACCTAACGGTACCGTCAGCTGTATCCAATTGAGTGAGCCCACCCGGGATTCCCAGAATTTCTTCGTTGTCGTCCGCGAATGTAGAAACCGGAAGAGTTTCCTGCGAAATTTCTGACGGTTGTCCACACTCTGACTCAGAGTTAGTAACTCGGTATCCCAGATAAGGCCCACCCGCTGGATTTGCTTGGTGGGGAGGAGAGATGACTTTCCTAAGTTTACCCTGAACCCTAAGGTCTTTACATGGTCTAATACTAGTTGAACATGATGAAGGCGCGTTATCTTGGATTGGGCTACCACTAGCCAATCGTCTAGGTACCATCAAATCATGATTCCCTGTTTGAGCAATGGTAGTAACGCCTGTCGAACTAGTTTTGTGAAAAACTTGGGGTGCTAGATATAATCCAAAGGGCATTCTTTGAAAGACAAACATTTGATTCCCCTTGTGTAAGGCTAGAAACCTCTGAGAACGTTTGTTGATTGGGACATGCCAATAGGCATCTTTCAGATCTATTGAGCACATCCGGCCCTGCGGCGGAAGTGACTACCTGATCTGATTCACTGTCAGCATCCTGACTGACTGATTGTGAATGTGGGTGTCGAGATATGAGAGGTCGATCACCGGCCTCATTTGAACACTGTCCCTCTTTGGCACCAAAAACAACCGGGATATGAACACTGGCATTGACGTAGGACTGGGGATTATGATCTGCTTTTGTGCCCTCTCTTCGATAATGGATCCCGCCTTCAATGGAACATGATTGAATTCTGTGGGAAACGTAAACGGGGTCACCGGGACCACCGCCATGAGAGACCTTTGCGGACCACTGTCCTTGCCCATGTTCGCCGGGGTCATGCCCGGAAATAATCTCGGGAGTTGCCAGTCATATGACTGGTCTTGTCCGGCAGTACTACTCTCGGATCCGTCTCGCCTTGCCTTGGCACTGTGAGTGAGAGAGTCCTGTGGTGTGTCTCAGATCTTGGAGGAGGAATGTGACTCTGACTTTGGCACGGGGGGATGAGAGGTCTTGCTACCATCGCTACTGGGTTTACCCCTATGTTGGCCCCGAAACCACCTCCCTCTACCCCTGAGGTTACCGCGCCCTTTAGGTGTCCCGGTATGAGCAGGGGTTGTGAAAGTCTTGGCTGACTGATTGAACTGTGACTGACCACGAAAGGAACTTTTAGTTCTGAAATTTTGTTTAGCTGCCTGCTCACCCTTGTGTAAAGATATTGGATAAGAGTAATTTTCTACCGATCTTCGCCGGAAGTCTCCTCACCAATTACACTCTTATTTACAGGCGGCGTTTTTTAACCTCTGAAGTGCGCATGGGGGTAATTAGACACCTCTGCCTGTGCGCATGTATTTGAGCTGTTTCCATCACTAAAATATTCATTTTACCATAAATAGCATTAATACTTATCCATATGCGCCTATTATAGGTTGATAATAAAGGTATTAACCTGTTACAACAATAAAACAAGTGAAAACAGCGTTTGGATGGTCAAAATCGGCGATACAGGGCGGGAGTTGCATAATGTATGGGTGAGGCAACCTCCTTTCCCGCCAATTTCCCCCAAGGCTGGAGAGACACTGTCGATCGATACTCTCTCTCTCTCTTGCACTCGCTTGCTAACAGTGATGACAATGCCCTGCTTGCAACTCGCTAATGTTAGCACGAAAATATACCTCAGAATAAGGGAATAACAGGGAAAATAGGTGATAACTGAAGGAGGGGAGGAAAGTGGGGAAGGAGGGGAGGTAGAGGACTGATATTTTGCATGGCCCAAAGGCAAAAAAGTATTTATTTTTTTTTTTTTTTCGATGTTTAATTTTTTTTTTTTTTTCTCTGACTCTTAAGAGTCTTCCCGCAGTCCGCCGGGGGAACTCTTAAGAGTCTTCCCACAGTTCCCGGGTTAAAGGAAGCCTGTGGTGTTAGCACCTTTAGATAGTTTGATAGAACAGTTGGTGTAACACAAGAATAAACTAGTCATTTGGCTTATATATCCCAGGTTAAATGAAACATTCATTATCACCCAATTTTATTAATATGTAGGCCTACATATTCATGGCCTCAGGTACTGTATTACCAAAATATTTGTACTCTTACTCTAATTCTAATCCTTGAGATTATTGAGTATACTGTATTGGAAACCCTATTGCATCCATAGTGTTTCACCTAAAAATTAATCCATGTTCCTGAGTAGGCTTACTTTAGCCTAAGGAACGGATTATCATATGACCTTAATACTCGTTACATTTTGTCTCATTTCAGAGGCAGGTAGAGTCCTTAGCTAGGATACTCCCCCCCCCCCCCTTTTTTTTTTTACATCCCTAAAACTAAACTAAACTTTCTGTCTTAATGCTACACATGTAACCCATCCGTCCAAAACAGTTTTCCGGCGGAAGTAGGAGGCCAGGTGGGGGATGATGAGTACACAAAAAATTTGGGATTGAAATTTTTTGGGAAGGCCTTAATAACAACATTAAGTACCTCTCCCAAATGGTTCTTGGCCCTTAATTTCTTCTTTTCCCTTCCCTCTATAACCCAGTGCTCTGGGACAGGTAACTCACCTGTAACCAGGGTGTGTACGAGGTTGGGGCGTAGTGGAGTAAGTACTGATTGTGATATCTCTGAGCCCTGTGTCCCAGATAGTTGAGAGACTGGTCGTTGGCTAGACCCCGTTTCCTCAGTATATCCCCCCTGTTGGTATATATCTCTAAGTGGCCCCTTCGTTAGTGATCCCGTTGACCGGGTTGATGGGGCTGGTTGAGTTTCCCACCGAGACTCATCAACCCTGGCATCGGTTTCATATGTATCTGTTTGTGAATGCCGGTCTGGGGAGCTCTCATGTCTCCGCCGGTAAGAAACTACACTGCCACTTCTTTCTTTCCCTAACACAGGTAAAACGACAGGTTCCGGTGTAGGGTTAGTAAATTGCACTAGATGTGTCTCTTGATGTCTCTCTTTTCGCTGAGGATTTCCGTCTTGATTTTGACGACGGGTCCTCAGCTGTCTTCCTTCTTGATAAGGAGGACGTCGTATGCCGGCTCGACTTTGACTTGTCCCCGGTGGCTAATGCGGAGTCAAAGTTCGAGCGGGACCTCTTAGCCTCCTGGTCATCTGACGGGGGTTTGGTCCGAGGTCTCTTTTGGTGGCGGGAGGAATTGTCTTCTGAAGAAGATCCCGGAAGGGGTGAGGTAATAACTGGACACATTAATGAATCCTCAAGAGTTTGATCATCCAACTGGAGGGATTTATGAGCCATTGTCTTACAATATGTTACCTATTCATATTTTAATGTGTTGAAGGATAGCCTTACATTGACTATCTTCTTTGTTAATCAAGGCATTGCGGAGGGCTGAACATTTGGGACAAGCTTTTGATAACCACCGACCTCTCGAATGGTCTAGGTAAGGGACACACTTTACACAGAGTAAGTGCCCCATAATCGCTAATCTCTGACAGCCCAGAGCTGCACAGAAAGAGAAAATACTCTTATCCATGATTATCTCCTCACCGCCACAGAGATATTCACCTTCCTAGGTGTTTCACTTTCGAACCTGTGTGAGAAAAAAATTCAAGAATCAATGCTCATAAGGACACGTTAGGCTGGAATAATTAATATAATTATACTGTATATCTCTACGTAAAAAAGAATAAAGTTTGAATAACACTTAATCCTCCCGCCCCGGCTACGCATTACATAAATATTCCCCGAAATCCGGGTGTTTTGGCCGAAAAACTTCTAGGCTAGGCTACCGTATCATTGTTATGCTGACTGCTTCCCGCATTCCCGCGCATCCCCAAGCGTAGCTGTGTTATTAGGTTATTGTGTGTAGGTTATTTGTAGGGTAGTTATTGATAGGGGTCACTTGAGGCATGCTATGCTTACAGGTACCTACCCGATAGCACTATCGTTATGAGTGCTGTACTGTATTTTATATTTTATATATTATTTTGTAATAGTATAGATATCTTATCAATATTTGTATTTTGTACTATTGTTAATGTCTTGTCATGTTGCAAATTTGATTTTAAATAATATTTTGACATTTAACATGTAGTTTCTTTATTCATGCAGAGTTTAGTCAAATTTGCCAGAACGTCCCGGACTTCCCAAACTTGACTACTTCCTTTAACGTGACGATAGTGCGTTGTTATATGTGCGATTAGTTTGCTTGGGAAACAGATTAACTTGCTCATGTAGTAATGTACACCCTATGTGGTGGATTGTGTTCTTTTATTTAATAATTTTCATTTTAGTAAGCGTTGTTTCCACATAGCGATTTTTATAATTTAATTTGACTTTATATTGTCCTTGTCCCAATTTTGGTTTGTTTAGTTTGCAAGTTTTACATTTTAATTTACCTGTAGAATGGCGTTAAGTAGAGCTCTCTAACTCAAGTGCTTGATTTGTGATGATGATTTCATTGGAGGTAACTTTATGGCCAAAACAGCCACTTTACACTACTTTTCGATACTTAACAACAACATACAGGCACACACGAACAAGCGACGCTCTCCTTCTTGTGGCCGGAGATGCGGGGCGTCGGTCCAGCCGGCTGTTGTTTACATGCGTCGGACCGACGCCTCGCACACGAAGCTCACAGGCTTTCAAGCAATGGTACAATGTTGTACCACCCGGGTTCCTGGGGGCAAAACATAATGGTACACACGTGTACCATCCGAGTTTGAAGGGTTAAACAATCTTAATTCCCCTTACGTTAAACATTCATCAGAAATGTAATTGAGTATTGTGTAGCCTATTACGTGCTACTAATTTGTAAAAAAGAATAAAGTTTGAATAACTCCTAAACAATCTTAATTCCCCTTACGTTAGACATTCCTCCGAAATGTCATTGAGTATTATGTGCTACCAATTTATAAACTTCTTACCCGAGTGCAAAAACACTGACCTCATTCATCTTGTGATACATGAATCAACCCCGGCGATCCTCGAGCGCTAACACGGATTTTTTATTCTAGATCCGGCGGATAAGTCGCCAATGATAAAGAAAAACAGTCGAACTGGGAGCTACAAGATCGAAAAGGGTGAGCTACTAATTTGTAAAAAAGAATAAAGTTTGCATAACTCTTAAACAATCTTAATTCCCCTTCCATTAAACATTCCTCCGAAATGTAATTGAGTATTGTGTAGCCTATTACGTGCTACTAATTTGTAAAAAATAATAAAGTTTGAATAACTCTTAAACAATCTTAATTCCCCTTACGTTAAACATTCCTCAGAAATGTAATTGAGTATTGTGTAGCCTATTATGTGCTACCAATTGATAAACTTCTTACCCGAGTGCAAAAACACTGACCTTATTCGTCTTGTGATAAAGCAAAACAGTCGAACTGGGAGCTACAAGATCGAAAAGGGTGAGTTTATTTCCCGGCTTCGCCGTGATTTGTGCGGCGATTGCTTCGCCGTGACTTGCGCGGCGATTGTGGTTCCCCACTTTTTAATATCGGCCGGCGTAATGTTCGTCTATTTCAAGGCCAAAAGATGTTAATTGTGGGCGGCGTAAAACGTGATTACGAGGGGAGGCTTCGCCGTTATCCTTCGAAACTCGAATTATTGTTAGTGACATGCTGGCACTATCAATCTATCTATCTATTGCCTGACGCCGCGATCCCCGAAGGGGTGGCCACAAACGAACCGCCCCCATGCACCTCTATCCCCAGTCAGTCGACGCCCCTCCCCCCAACCAGCACCGCCTTCGTTCATGTACTTCCTCACTCCATCCTTCCACCTCTCATTCGGTCTACATCTCCCTCCACCTCGCTCTCGTACACCCTCTTAGTCATTCTCTCGCTTTCCATACGTTCCATATGGCCGAACCATCTCAAGTTGTTCCTTTTCACACTTTCCAGCACATCTACCTCCACACCACACCTCCTTCTTACTTCCTCATTAGTCTGTCTATCCCTCCATGTAACTCTGCACGCACTTCTTAAGTAATTCATTTCCACTGCTCTCACTCTTGGTCTGAGTCTCTCAACCAACGTCCATGCTTCGCTACCGTAAGTCAGTGTCGGGATTACCACACTGTCATGCAAGGACTTCTTCACTTCCATACTGACCACCCTATTTTTCAATATTAACAAAACCAAGGTTATGCATTGTAGTTTGAGACGAGGCAATGTGGAAAAGAGCGGTGCATACCCATGTGCAGTGTGTGGAAAGGGAGTGGGCGTTAACTCAATTCAATGTAGCATCTGTCGATGTTGGGTACACCATGGGAGTAAGCGCTGTAGTAGAATAAAGGGGCCCCTGCCGAAGGATAAGTCAGAAATAGAGAAATTTGAGTGCGTAGTGTGCAAAGGCGAGCTTGTGTTAAGTGATGATCCTGTGGCTGTGAATTTTGGAAATGAGTCTTTGGAGCTGGTGAACAAGTTTTGTTACCTAGGAGATACCATCTCTGCCGGTGGTGGGGCCGAGGCTGCCACTGTTGCTAGAATTAGGTGTGGCTGGGGAAAGTTCAGAGAATTGATGCCAATCCTGACCATGAAAAGAATGCCTCTCCCCCTGAAGGGAAAGGTGTATGCCTCATGTGTTAGAAGTGCAATGACGTATGCCTCAGAAACATGGGCCTTTAACCCGGGAGCTGCGGGGAGACTCTTAAGAGTTCCCCCGGCGCACTGCAGGGAGACTCTTAAGAGTCAGAGAAAAAAAAAATCAACTTTTGACATCGAAAAAAAAAAAAAAAAAAAAAAAAAATTTATTTTATTTTTTTTTTGGCCCCTGGGCCATGCAAAATCTCAGTCCTCTACCTCCCCTCCTTCCCCACTTTCCTTCTCTCCTTCAGTTATCACCTATTTTACCTGTTATTCCCTTATTCTGAGGTATATTTTCGTGCTAACATTAGAAATCCGATTGGAGGGTGTGGTCATCACTGATAGCAAGCGAGTGCAAGAGAGAGAGAGAGAGTATCGATCGACTGTGTCTCAGTGGCCTTGGGGGAAATTGGCGGGAAAGCAGATTGCCTCACCCATACATTATACAACTCGCGGGCTATATCTCCGATTTTGACCATCCAAACGCTGTTTTCACTCGTTTTATTGTTGTTTCAGGTTAATACCTTTATAATCAACCCATAATAGGCGCATATGGATAAGTATTAATGCTATTAATGGCACAATGAATATTTTAGTGACGGAAACACCTCAAATACGTCAGCACAGGGGGACGTTTCCAATTACCCCCATGCGCACTTCAGAGGTTAAAGTAGAGGATGTCAACAGAATGGAGCGTAATGAGATGAGAATGGTGAGATGGATGTGTGGGGCCAGGCTACAGGATAGAATAACAAATGTTGAGCTGAGGAGACGTTTAGGTATAAAGAGTATTAGCGAGGTGATGCGTACAAGTAGACTGGGATGGTATGGACATGTGGAGAGAATGGATGAACAAAATTGGGTGAAAAAATGCAGGTCTGTGATTGTGGAGGGAGCTGCACCAAGGGGTGGACCGAGGAAGACCTGGGATCGGACTATACGCGCCGATCTCAAATCCAAGAACTTGACAAGTGAAGCAGCCCTTAACAGGGTTGCCTGGAATGCCGCCATTAGGACAAGAGACTGAAACTGCACTTATGTGTGGAACACTCAGTCTTAAAATTTTATGTATGTATGTATGTATGTATTTCTTGTTACTGCTTTTAGAGTTCCTACAGCCCTCTTCCCCTGTTGTACCCTCTCCCGCACTTCTTCATCCATAGTCCCATCTTTACTCAACACACTGCCCAGATACTTAAAAGAGTTGACCATCTCCATAGCCTGACCGTTCAGCTTCACCTCACACTCTGTGACTTCACCCCTTTCGAAGACCATAACCTTGCTCTTCCCCGCATTTACCTTCAAATTCCGTTTTTCGCACACTGTTCCAAACTCATTTACCAGACCCTGCAACTCCCATTCATTATCACTCATCAGAACTGTATCATCCGCAAACAGCAGTATACTGTAGGTAGCTTCCACTCAATTCCCTCCCTTTTCAGCGATATACCAACATCCACTGCTCTTGATAGTATTTCTTTCATGACTCCAGCCATATACAGTAAACAACCACGGGGACATCACACACCCCTGTTTCAAACCAACATTCAGGTCAAAGAACTCGCTCTGCTCACTCTCCACACGTACTGCCGCCTTTGCACCCTCATACATGCTCTTCACTGCTTTCAGCAACTTGCCCTCTACTCCGTATATTCTAAGTACTTTCCACAAACCTTCTCTATCCACTCTGTCATAGGCCTTCTCCAAGTCCATAAAGGCAACATACACCTTTTGTTTCTTCTCCAGATATTTCTCCACAACACAATTCAGGGTAAAAATCTGATCTACACATCCTCTTCCCTTCCTAAAACCTCCCTGCTCGTCGCCTATCCATTTCCCCGTTCTCACTCTCACTCTCTCAATCACTACCCTACTGTATACCTTCCCTACTACGCTTAGAAGACATATTCCTTGGTGGTTACCACACACTCCTCTTTCCCCTTTGCCCTTATATAGGGGGACTATTATGCCAGTCTTCCAGTCATCGGGTGCACTCCCCTTCTCCCATGCTAGTTTGCACATTTTCCATACCCATTCTATCACTATCTCACCACCATACCTCAACATTTCCCCACACACTCCATCTGTTCCTGGTGCTTTCCCCAACTTCACTCTTTTCATGGCTTCCCACACTTCTGACCTCCTGATCGCCACCTCCGCCTCCACTACTTCTCTTCTTCTCCCTCCCATACCATATCCAGCTATGTTTGCTGGCTCTTCATACCTTACATTTAGCAACTCATTGAAGTACAGTACTGTACTCCCTCCATCTTTCGACTCTCTCTTGCTTCTCGGCTAGCATTCTCCCATTCTTATCTTTCACACCCTTACTGTTTCCCTTGCTACCTTCCCTAACTTTCTTGACTTCTTTCCAGAACAGTTTCTTACTCTCCCTCCATTTTACACTTAGATGCCTTCCAAATTCCTCATCTACTGCACAGATCTCATCCTTAAACACCTTGCTCATCTCCTCCACTTCCTCCATAACTTCCAGGTCGAACCCACCTAGTCGTCTTTCCACTGCTCTCCTGTACTCCTCCCTGACTTCCTCCTCCTGCAACCTCTCCACCCTCCTCACCATTCCACCCTCCTCTCGCCTCCCTCCAGCTCTCCTCACCCACTTCTTTTGTATCCTAACCTTAGCTACCACTACA
This sequence comes from Paralithodes platypus, assembly GCA_032716605.1. Lineage (NCBI taxonomy): Eukaryota > Metazoa > Arthropoda > Malacostraca > Decapoda > Lithodidae > Paralithodes > Paralithodes platypus. Next base: position 27,023,341 of record CM064525.1, read on the forward strand.
TAATGATCAGACAGACCCCCTCCAATACCCCTATACACCCTAGCATCCATCACAGATGTCTTCATTCGTTCATCCACACATACATAATCAATCAATGACTTTCGTTCCACCACTGTCTTATCCTTCATCGTCAACATCCGTTTCCATGTGTACCTGTGGATCATTCTGTGTCGGAAGAAGGTGTTGGCTATCCACAGCCTCCTCCCCACACATACGTCTACAAGTGCACTACCATTCCCATTCACCTCTGATGGTACCCCCCACCCTCCCACCACTCCCTCAACTTTCCTATCACCCACCTTACCATTCATATCCCCAATCAGAAATATTCTTTCGTTCTTGTCAAACTTCTCCAGGCACGCCTCCACATTCATCCAGAACTCCTCTTTCTTTCTTGGCGGCACACAATGGCGGAAGGCGGACGCAAGTTTTGAGGCTCCGGCATATGTTATGGGATGGACAAGTAATTCACGGAATATCGAGTGCATACGGGGCTAGCAAGAAGAGGAAAGATTTAGTGAAGGGGGAGGATATATTGGTGTGGTGGAGGGGTGATATATAGTGTAATAAGAGTGTGTAGTGACGGGACAGCGGTAGGGTTGTGAGTTGTTGAGTTTGTAAACAAACATGGCAGAGGGAATTTCGGGTATGACGGAGTCGGAAGGAAGGTTACAACGTTTTCGGGGATTTAAGAGCACAGATAAGAAGTTAGAAGAGGTTAGTATTGTTGTGAAGGATTTGGAAAAGTGGATGAGTGATACGGAGAAATGGAAGGGGGATATTGGTGAGAAAGTTAAGGCACTGTGTGTAATGTGTGGTGTGATAGGTGGGGAAGGGAATAGGCCTAGCGAAGGAAGTGAATGCAGGCCTTTTTTGGCAGTTAATGAGAGCCTAGAGATGTTATTGAAAAGGGTAGATGAACTGGGAGCAGAGAATATGGCATTGAAGGAGCAGCTGAAGGAATACGAAGGACGTTTCACGGAAGTAAAGGAGTCGACTGCATGGACGGTGGTAGGTAAACAAAAGGTCAAGGATTTGGAGGATATTATGAAAGAGCAAAAGGAAGAAATGAATATGACCAAACAAAGTTTTGAGAGTGCAGTTGTAGGGGTCATGAAGAACAAGGAGAGTGTCGTGAGGGAGGCCATGGACAGGGATAGGGGTGTAATCTTGTATGGAGATATAGAGACTCATATGAATGATAATGGAGTGAGAAAAGTGAGGGATATGGAGACAGTGAAGGAGGTCTTGAAAGGTGTGGATGAGGACGAATATGGATGGGAAGGGCAGGTGGAGGAGATCAGTAGGATAGGTAGATATAAAAGGGGAGAGATGAGACCTATAAGGGTACAGTTTAAAACTAGGGTAGTGGCGGAGACTGTGACAAATTTTAGTTGGAGGCTAAATACAAATGATAAACTGAAACACATAAGACTAAAGAAGGATTTGAGTATAGAACAAAGGAAAAAAATTAAGGAATTACAAGAAAAGGCTGATGAAAATAATGGAAAGTTGGATGAGGAGGAAAAGAGAAATTTTACTGGAGAGTGAGGGACGGAAAAGTGAGGAAGTGGTTTATAAGAGTAGAAAGGAGGGGGAGATCAGGGAGGGGAGAGAATGTGATGAGAGTTGTGACGGAGGAGGAGAACGGGGTGGAGGTGTCACAGGGAGAGACAGGAGACAAAGAGTCAGACCCAGTAGTGCTAACAGGGGAGTAGGGTACGGACTGGAGGAGCGGGATGGTGTAATTGCTGGAGGAATGGTAGATGGATTAAGGATTATGTTTAGTAATGTGGATGTGTTTACTCAGGACAAGAAAAGAGAACTGATATGTAGGTTGCAGGATGAAGAGGAAAAACCTGATATCATAGCCCTACAGGAAGTAAGACCAAAAAATGTTAGAATTGAGAGGGAACTGGTGGAATATAGTTTGGAGGGTTTTGAGTTATATGAGAGAAATGCTATTAGAGCAGAGGTTGGAAGAGGACTGTTTATTTATGTAAGAAAAGAGCTCAAGGTTAATGAGGTGGATATGAGACAGCAGTATTGTGAGTATTTGTGTATTGAAGTAAAATGTGTAAGAGGATCAATTCTAATTGCCTCTATATATAGAAGCCCAAATAATAGCAGGGGAGAGAGGATGATAACCTACTGAAAAACAATGGAGGAGATAGATAATAGAGAGAACAAATATAAAATTTTGATTGGAGATTTCAATTTGCCAAGGATCAACTGGGCAAATTGTACTACTCCAGCGGGACAGGGTAGCCTGGAAAATAAGTTTATAGAGAAAGTGAGAGATTGTTTTTTAACGCAACATATTGTAGAGATGACAAGATATAGAGATGGGACGCAGGGGAGTGTACTTGATTTGATTTTTAGCAATGAAGAGGATATAGTGGAACATGTTAATGTGGATAGCCCTATAGGTCGTAGTGACCATGCCTGTATAAGCTTTAGTTGTAACATTAAATCGGAGAGGGATAATAAAAGCAATAGAAAAATATACATGTATGATAGAGCAGATTATGAGCTGCTGAGACGGTGTTTGGACATTGACTGGGGGGAATATTTGAACGGTGAAGACGCTGAAGGAATGTGGAGGAAAATTAGAGTCAAACTGGAGAATGCTGTATCCAAAAGTGTACCAGTAAGGGAATATAAGGATAAAACAAAATTGAGGAAAGAACTAACCCAGAATTGCCAATGAAAAGAAAGCTTTGGATATTGATTAGAAGAAAGAAACGATTGTGGGAAAGATTAAAATTGTTAAAAAAGAACAGGGGGTCTAGTATAGAGGCTAAGGAAGTGGATCTGGAACGCAGACAAATAAACAATAAAATAAGGTGGGAAACAAGGAGGGGGGTGAAGGAGAGGGAGAGAGAGATAGCTAGAAATGTGAAGGATAATCCAAAAATATTCTGGAAGTACATTCAGGAAAAATTAACAAGAAGAGTAGGGATCCCAGAGCTGGTGGGGGGGTTGAATGATGGGAGTAGAGCGGAGACTGATAAGGAGAAAGCAGAGGTGCTGGGGAAATACTTTGGGGGGGTACTAACAGTGGAGTCGGAGGATGCAGTGCCTACTATTCCCATCAAACAGGCACCGGCACTAGAACTAGTAGAGTTTTCCCATGCTAGACTAAGAAGGGCTATAGAAAAAATGAATAGAAGTAAGTCACGGGACCGGATGGGATACACCCAAGAATCATAAAGGAAGGAGGGGAGATGTTAGTAGAGCCATTGAAAATGTTATTTGAGGTATCGTTTAATACAGGACAAATCCCGATGGACTGGAGAGAGGCGAACATAACAGCTATATTTAAGAAGGGAAAGAGAAATGACCCAGGGAATTATAGACCAGTCAGTTTGACAAGTGTAGTGTGTAAACTAATGGAAACGGTTTAGAAGAGAAGGAATAATGGATCATATGAAGTCAAACCAACTTTTCAGTGGGAGACAGTTTGGATTCTTGCCGGGGAGGTCGACGGTACTACAGCTAATTAAGGTGGTAGATGATTGGATGCAAATTTTAGAAGATGGTGATGTAATAGACGTGGTATATTGCGATTTTATGAAGGCCTTCGATAAGGTCCCACATAAAAGGTTAATAGAGAAAGTTAGAAGCTATAATATAGGGGAGAAATGTGTGAAATGGATAGAAGCCTTCCTGAAAGATCGGAGACAGAGGGTATTGGTGAATGGAATAGGCTCGGGGTGGAGGGAAATTACAAGTGGGGTACCTCAGGGATCTGTGTTGGGACCATTGCTGTTCGTTATATTTATCAACGACTTGCCTGAAGTTATAACTAATGGAAGTGAGGTATACCTGTATGCGGATGACACTAAACTGTATAGAAGAGTGAGGAGTAAGGAAGATATGGGTTTGCTTCAAGGAGATGTGGAGGGCATGAAGGGATGGTCTGAGCATTGGTTAATGCCTTTCATCCAAAAGATGCAAGTACATGCGGATTGGGACCAGCAAGATAGACAAGGTAGGATACAGTATGTATGAAGCGATGGAGGAAGTGAGTGCAGAAAAGGATATAGGAGTAGTGATAGATAATAAGTTAAATTTCTCAGAACATTTAGCGGAAAAGATAAACAAAGCCAATAGAATTGTAGGGCTGATCAGGAGGACATTTGTGTCACTTGACGAAGAAATCTTCAGGAATCTATATACAGCGCTGGTTAGGCCACACCTGGAATATGCAAACCAGGTGTGGGCTCCATATATGGTAAAGGATATAGAAGCAGTGGAGAAAGTGCAGAGAAGAGCTAGCAAGCTGGTACCAACGTTGAAGAACGCGGGTTATGAGCAGAGGTTGAGGACACTGGGACTTCCGACACTGGCATATAGGAGAAAGAGAGGGGATATGATAGAGACTTTTAAGATAGTGTCAGGAAAGTACGATGAGGATGTGTGTGAAGGTATCTTCTTGATGCGGGAGGGAACAAGAACGAGAGGACACTCTAAGAAAATTTACAAAGAAAGAAATAGGCTTGAGAAGGCGAAGAACTCATTTTGTGATAGAGTGGTAAATGAGTGGAACGCACTGCCCCAGTATGTAGTCGATTCCGAATCAATAAGGGAGTTTGAAAGTAATCTTGATAAAGCATGGGGAAGACAAGATTTGAAGTTTGATTATAAAACAAAAATACAGAATAGTAAAAATGTTGCGTCTGCTACCGCCGCCGCCAACACCGTGAACGACCGCAGCAGTGCAAGCACTGGTACTGAGCTGGATACACAGGCATAGTTTGCCTTTTTCCAGAGGATCTACTGTAAGAAACTGTAAGAATATCCTCTGTCGGGGCATACACGCATACAATCACCCACGTTTGTATTCCTACTTTCATTCTCAGGACCCCAATCCTTGAACCCACAGACCCATACTCTCTTACACATTCCTTCCATTTGCTACTTACAAACAAACATGCACCTTCCCTCGCTGTTCCTTCACTCACTCCAGCACACACACCCATTCCACACTCCCACTCTCTCACATCTGAACCTTTCCATTTGGTCTCTGTCATTCCACATACATCCAGCCTGGCATTCACTAACACTTCCAGAACCTCTCTCTCTTTTGTGCCATCATTCATGCCACTAACATTCCACGTAGCCATTCTCAGAATGTCCGAAGGAATGTCCTTAGTCGGTCGTGATTCGTCAACGTAGGTTCCGTCCGCATCCGAGGCTGTTCGTTCGGATGCTGGCACAATATGCCTTAAATAACCCAAATCAAATTCATTTGCAAACTGTGCCAGTCGTGGAATATTGAGTTTGTCTGTCTTAGGCCAGAAGAACGATTTGTTGTTTGTGTAATTTTGTTGGCAGTGGAAGACGTGATTACGAGGGGAGGCTTCGCCGTTGCCCTTATAAATTTGAATTCCTTTTTTAGTAGCCTGCCGGGCCCGCCGGAGTTTTGTTGTTGTTCCCCAGGCTGCCTGGCCGAACAGCCCCAAGACCAAGACCAAGCAAGACCAAGGCCATAACCGAGCGCCCCCACAGAACCCTCCCTGCCTACCACAATAAAGCCTGGGTGACCGAAGCCCATTCCCGCCGGATTTATACTATATGCCTTAAATAACGCAACTTGAATTCATTGTAGAGCCGTACGCGGCTGTGAATACTGAATATTTTTAATATAGCTCTGGGTGTTTCCCGGCGGGGACCCCACGGAACACCCTGAGACACGTTATTTAATGTTGCACTGAACCATAAAAATCCCGTCGGAAGGGCGACCCTTCAGTATATATATAGGGATGAACAACGTGTACATATATGGCATGGTTATACATCATGAACAATCAATAATCAGTGATAACACCCATTAACCATATACAGTATATATATATGCAACCTAATGAGGCCAACTAGATGGGAGCCCTTGGTGATGATTTCGTCAATGGCTCAAACCTGCGATCCAGTGTCGACCCCGCTACCTGTAGAACACATGATGATACGATTGCAGAGTAGAATGGCTCCGTGCCGGATTCCTCAACTAAGTGAGAAAATCAAAAGGTACTAGCCCCGAAGCATACTTGTTGCACACCCTGAAGGGACCGAGCAACAGGCTCCAGTTCACCCTAAAAGAAGCCTCATGACTAATAAGTGAACTAATAGTGGGCTAGGATAAAGAAAACAACACACTGGGGGCGACTTGCCTTATCACAACAAGAGCACCCCTTAATTAACACAAATGCTTAGACCCAGAAAAACAGTCTCCAGGGCCCGTATTTAACACTCAGCCTACACCTGGTCGATAATCTAACCTAACTTCAGCACTGTCTTGGACAAATGAGCAAGGACTCACTATATGATCAAGTAAGGTGATGAACGAGGTGCGGGCAGGAGTGTCAGGGACACCCGTCCTATCAATGCGGGCCCAAGGAGTATAAGGAGGAACGCTCACGGTGAGCGGGATGGCGAGCGGTACCCAAGAGCAGAAGCCTGGGAAGCGCAAAGCTAGGTCAAGTTTAATTTTTATTTTTATTTTTTTATTTATTTTACTAGTTTTTTATAGTAGTGGACCCACATCATAAGAACGAGTCCGTGAGTGGTTATTAAGAGCGTTTTGCTCACGATGTAAGGCAATCGTATTTTGAGTTCTCCTTGGGCGGGAAGTTTGAACAGCAAGCTAGAGTTCAAAGATTGGCCATTACCTACGTAAGGTGCATCGTCAATGATGAAGGGGCCACTAATAAATTATTCCATACCTACCACCTGATCCCTTCTCATTAACCTAACCAAAGAACCTAACCTAACCTAACCGTTTCCGTTTTTATTTATTTTTGTTTTATTAATTTAGATTATTTTTTATTTTTTATTTTTAGGGTGACAAAACTTTAATTATTTTCTTTGTTGACCTTACTTGTATGTATAAGAGTACCAATGAGGACACATATGCCTGATGGCATCAGTTCCTCATTGACACAAAGGATTTGAATATTGAATTTTGAACAGGCACCGGCACTAGAACTAATAGAGTTTTCCCATGCTAGAATAAGAAGGGCTATAGAAAAAATTAACAGAAGTAAGTCACCGGGACCGGATGGGATACACCCAAGAATCATAAAGGAAGGAGGGGAGATGTTAGTAGAGCCATTGAAAATTTTATTTGAGGTATCGTTTAATACAGGACAAATCCCGGTGGACTGGAGAGAGGCGAACATAACAGCTATATTTAAGAAGGGAAAGAGAAATGACCCAGGAAATTATAGACCAGTCAGTTTGACAAGTGTTGTGTGTAAACTAATGGAAACGGTAATTAGAGAAGGAATAATGGATCATATGAAGTCAAACCAACTTTTCAGTGGGAGACAGTTCGGATTCTTGCCGGGGAGGTCGACGGTACTACAGCTAATTAAGGTGGTAGATGATTGGATGCAAATTCTAGAAGATGGTGATGTAATAGACGTGGTATATTGCGACTTTATGAAGGCCTTCGATAAGGTCCCACATAAAAGGTTAATAGAGAAAGTTAGAAGCTATAATATAGGGGAGAAATGTGTGAAATGGATAGAAGCCTTCCTGAAAGATCGGAGACAGAGGGTACTGGTGAATGGAATAGGCTCGGGGTGGAGGAAAATTACAAGTGGGGTACCTCAGGGATCTGTGTTGGGAGCACTGCTGTTCGTTATATTTATCAACGACTTACCTGAAGTTATAACTAATGGAAGTGAGGTATACCTGTATGCGGATGACACTAAGCTGTATAGAAGAGTGAGGAGTAAGGAAGATATGGGTTTGCTTCAAGGAGATGTGGAGGGCATGAAGGGATGGTCTGAGCATTGGTTAATGCCTTTTCATCCAAAAAAATGCAAGTACATGTGGATTGGGACCAGCAAGATAGACAAGGTAGGATACAGTATGTATGAAGCGATGGAGGAAGTGAATGCAGAAAAGGATATAGGAGTAGTGATAGACAATAAGTTAAATTTCTCAGAACATTTACCGGAAAAGATAAACAAAGCCAATAGAATTGTAGGGCTGATAAGGAGGACATTTGTGTCACTTGACAAAGAAATCTTCAGGAATCTCTATACAGCGCTGGTTAGGCCGCACCTGGAATATGTGAACCAGGTGTGGGCTCCATATATGGTAAAGGATATAGAAGCAGTGGAGAAAGTGCAGAGGAGAGCTAGCAAGCTGGTACCAACGTTGAAGAACGCGGGCTATGAGCAGAGGTTGAGGACACTGGGGCTTCCGACACTGGCATATAGGAGAAAAAGAGGGGATATGATAAGAGACTTTTAAGATAGTGTCAGGAAAGTACGATGAGGATGTGTGTGAAGGTATCTTCTTGATGCGGGAGGGAACAAGAACGAGAGGACACTCTAAGAAAATTTACAAAGAAAGAAATAGGCTTGAGAAGGCAAAGAACTCATTTTGTGATAGAGTGGTAAATGAGTGGAACGCACTGCCCCAGTATGTAGTCGATTCTGAATCGATAAGGGAGTTTGAAAGTAATCTTGATAAAGCATGGGGAAGACAAGATTTGAAGTTTGATTATAAAACAAAAATACAGAATAGTAAAAATGTTGCGTCTGCTACCGCCGCCGCCAACACCATGAACGACCGCAGCAGTGCAAGTACTGGTACTGAGCTGGATACACAGGCATAGTTTGCCTTTTTCCAGAGGATCTACTGTAAGAAACTGTAAGAAATATAGTAGTAGTAGTAGTAGTAGTAGTTGTAGGTCGGAAAGATTTTGCCTTTACAACGTCACTTTCCTAGGTTTTATGACTTTATAACTATTGCAATTACAATTTCAATTTGTGTCGTGCTCATAATATTTCCTTTAACCCCTAAGTGTCGGAGCGCAACATAAGTCGAGTTAAATAAATCTGGACTATGTGGCGGTGCGCGACATAGGTCGTGTGGCAATTTCAGCACGTAATGTTGCTGAGAGAGAGAGACAAGTGGTGGCAGGAGAGTAGCGAGCGTATGACTGCTCCAGACCACCGCGGCGAACCTACTGACACGAATCCCACCTCCTCCCTCCCTCTCTCACTCGCTATATACGGAATTGTATGGGGAAAGTGCCGAATTATATGCTTTTTGCACTCGCGTTGCACGGTTGTTGCAAGAAAACTAGCCATCATAAAAGGATCGTTATGGTGTCATTCTAAAGCTCTGTTTATGCCCTTTCAGGGATAGATACTTGTTTTACGCTCTGGGTCTTATTTAGGCATGAAAATGATCACGTAAACAGCCCTATTTTGGCTAAAAACACCCCGCTGGGCGGTACATATAAATAAACCTCCTAGCCCGCTAAATAAGGGTTAATATATCACTGATTTTCTTTACGCTTCTTTTCCCTTTTTCTCCAACAGTTGTAAATCACATTCTTCGTTTTATTGATTTTTTCTTCCTCAAAAAGCAGTTCTCCTATCAGCTTGTCTTCATCTTCTATGTACGGCCTCTGAAATAGTGGTTCTCCTTGTCTTTCTTCCTCGAATTCTGTACACCATAATATGAAATGTTTCAGATCTTCCACTGTTGCTCCGCACATATCACATGCTGTGTCTCCTCCATGGTTTTATGCAATTTTGTAAATATACTGTATTCAACTTTTGTGTCAATAAAATATTTTGAATTTGAAATGTTTGAATTTTGAAACCTAGACCCAGTGCGTGGGATACAAAGCTAGCCCTCACCTTACACCTAGTATATGTCCATAGTACCTGTACCTAGTACGTGAGATACAAAACTAACCCTCACCCATCACCTAGTACTGTATACCGGTATGTCCCTAGTACCTAGTACATGGGATACAAAACTAACCCTCACCTAACACCTAGTACCTCGGGAGGCGAAGGAAAATGGTGAATATACAAATCTATGCCGTTTATAGGAGAGTATTGACAACCTTGTTATGAAAAAGACATTTTAGTACCGGTACCATACTTTTTATTAGGCTTTGCCGAGGGATAAAACACATTTTCATATGATCTTTAGAACATATAGGTTACATATTTGTCTTCAAACACAGTCAGGTCTCGATATATGCGTTTAATTCGTACCGTGTACGTACCGTTTACATCAAAGCCGTGTTTTAGAAATAATAGGCCTTATGGGAATTAATTAATTTGTTCCAGCCACTTTCTCAAAGTCCCCCTTTTGACCCCTTTTTGCCCACCTTCAGCCGACTTATATTATGTACAGTACATTATACAGTAAACCCTCACTCTTTCGGACTAATTGGGGGAGACCCCTGTCCGAAAGTGTCAAAAGTCCGAAAGGGCCGAGTCCGAACTCACACTTCAGCCTTTCAGACAAATCCGAAAGGCTGAAATAATGTCCGAAGTTTATAAGTCCGAAACTCGGCTCTTCGGTCCGAATGCGAAATAATTTTTCTCAGCCTTTCAGACAAATCCGAAAGGCTGAAATAATGTCCGAAGTTTATAAGTCCGAATACACATTCACCTAACCAGACAAGTCCGAAACTCGGCTCTTTGGTCCGAATGCGATTTAATTTTTCTCAGCCTTTCGGACAAATCCGAAAGGCTGAAGCATGAGTCCGAAGTTAAATGTAGTCCGAAAGTGTAGTCCGAAAAGGACGGAGGTATTTTCTCAGCCTTTCGGACAAATCCGAAAGGCTGAACCATGAGTTCGAATTGAAATGCTTGTCCGAAAGCCTTGGAATTCCGAAAGAGTGAAGTACGAAAGAGCGAGGGTTTACTGTACCACCAACATCATAGGCCTATATAACATAACATAGAATATATTAAGCATCAATATGAATTGTTTTGTTCCTGTTACTGACCTTTTAGTGTGGATAGATGTGTTGACGTTCAGCAGATATCCCCGCCACTGTACTTCCTCCCCCCGCGGCATTAACCCTTGTGGCCCGGGCTGCCTTTCTAAAGGACGGAGCTCGTATCCGGGCGATCTGGCGGTAAAATTACTCTTGTAAACAAAGGCTAATCTCCCTTAACCCGGCAAGTGCTGGAAGACTCTTAAGAGTTTCCCCGGGCGACTGCGGGAAGACTCTTAAGAGTCTGGGAAAAAAGAAAATCCATTTAACCCTCCAGCCCCGGCTATGTATTCCATATAATTATATTCCCCGAAATCCGGGGGTTTTGGCCGAAAAACGTCTACGCCTACGCCTAGGCTACCGCATCTTTGTTATTTTGCTTGCTTCCGCATTCCCGTGCATCCCCAAGCGTAGATGTGTTTCGTACCTGTAGAATGGCGTTAAGTAGAGCTCTCTAAGTCAACTGGTTCAGTTGTGATGATGATTTCATTGGAGATAACTTTATGGCAAAAACAGCCACTTTACACTACTTTTCGATCTATCTATCTATCTATTGCCTGACGCCGTGATCCCCGAAGGGGTGGCCACGAACGAACCGCCCCCATGCACCTCTGTCCCCAGTCAGTCGACGCCCCTCCCCCCAACCAGCACCGCCTTCGTTCATGTAGTTCCTCACTCCATCCTTCCACCTCATTCGGTCTACCTCTCCCCCTCTGTCCCTCCACCTCGCTCTCGTACACCCTCTTAGTCATTCTCTCGCTTTCCATACGTTCCATATGGCCGAACCATCTCAAGTTGTTCCTTTTCACACTTTCCAGCACATCTACCTCCACACCACACCTCCTTCTTACTTCCTCATTAGTCTGTCTATCCCTCCATGTAACTCCGCACGCACTCCTTAAGTAATTCATTTCCACTGCTCTCACTCTTGGTCTGAGTCTCTCAACCAACGTCCATGCTTCGCTTCCGTAAGTCAGTGTCGGGATTACCACACTGTCATGCAAGGACTTCTTCACTTCCATACTGACCACCCTATTTCTTGTTACTGCTTTTAGCGTTCCTACAACCCTCTTCCCCTGTTGTACCCTCTCCCGCACCTCTTCATCCATAGTCCCATCTTTACTCAACACACTGCCCAGATACTTAAAAGAGTTGACGATCTCCATAGCCTGACCGTTCAGCTTCACCTCACACTCTGTGACTTCACCCCTTTCGAAGACCATAACCTTGCTCTTCCCCATATTTACCTTCAAATTCCGTTTTTCGCACACTGTTCCAAACTCATTACCAGACCTGCAACTCCCATTCATTATCACTCATCAGAACTGTATCATCCGCAAACAGCAGTATAGGTAGCTTCCACTCAATTCCCTCCCTTTTCAGCGATACACCAACATCCACTGCTCTTGATAGTATTTCTTTCATAACTCCATCCATATATACAGTAAACAACCACGGGGACATCACACACCCCTGTTTCAAACCAACATTCAGGTCAAAGAACTCGCTCTGCTCACTCTCCACACGTACTGCCGCCTTTGCACCCTCATACATGCTCTTCACTGCTTTCAGCAACTTGCCCTCTACTCCGTATATTCTAAGTACTTTCCACAAACCTTCTCTATCCACTCTGTCATAGGCCTTCTCTAAGTCCATAAAGGCAACATACACCTTTTGTTTCTTCTCCAGATACTTCTCCACAACACAATTCAGGGTAAAAATCTGATCTACACATCCTCTTCCCTTCCTAAAACCTCCCTGCTCGTCGCCTATCCATTTCTCCGTTCTCACTCTCACTCTCTCAATCACTACCCTACTGTATACCTTCCCTACTACGCTTAGAAGACATATTCCTCGGTGGTTACCACACACTCCTCTTTCCCCTTTGCCCTTATATAGGGGGACTATTATGCCAGTCTTCCAGTCATCGGGTGCACTCCCCTTCTCCCATGCTAGTTTGCACATTTTCCATACCCATTCTATCACTATCTCACCACCATACCTCAACATTTCCCCACACACTCCATCTGTTCCTGGTGCTTTCCCCAACTTCACTCTTTTCATGGCTTCCCACACTTCTGAGCTCCTGATCCCCACCTCCTCCTCCACTACTTCTCTTCTTCTCCCTCCCATACCATATCCAGCTATGTTTGCTGGCTCTTCATTCCTTTCATTTAGCAACTCACTGAAGTACTCCCTCCATCTTTCGACTCTCTCTTGCTTCTCGGCTAGCATTCTCCCATTCTTATCTTTCACACCCTTACTGTTTCCCTTGCTACCTTCCCTAACTTTCTTGACTTCTTTCCAGAACAGTTTCTTACTCTCCCTCCATTTTACACTCAGATTCCTTCCAAATTCCTCATCTACTCTTCTCTTACTTTCCTTCACTACTCTCTTCACCACCCTCTTACTCTCCACGTACCTCGCTCGTTTCTGCCTCTCGGAATCTTCATTCCCTCTACTACCCAACCACTCTCTATATGCTTTCTTCTTTTCTTCCACAGCTATTCTTACCTCTTCTGTCCACCATGCTGTACCTTTCACTCCCCTCCCTCTTCTCCTCACTCCACACACCTCCTCACATGCTGCACAGATCTCATCCTTAAACACCTTGCTCATCTCCTCCACTTCCTCCATAACTTCCAGGTCGAACCCACCTAGTCGTCTTTCCACTGCTCTCCTGTACTCCTCCCTGACTTCCTCCTCCTGCAACCTCTCCACCCTCCTCACCATTCCACCCTCCTCTCGCCTCCCTCCCGCTCTCCTCAACCACTTCTTTTGTATCCTAACCTTAGCTACCACTACATAATGATCAGACAGACCCCCTCCAATACCCCTATACACCCTAGCATCCATCACAGATTTCTTCATTCGTTCATCCACACATACATAATCAATCAATGACTTTCGTTCCACCACTGTCTTATCCTTCATCGTCAACATCCGTTTCCACGTGTACCTGTGGATCATTCTGTGTCGGAAGAAGGTGTTGGCTATCCACAGCCTCCTCCCCACACATACGTCCACAAGTGCACTACTTTTCGATACTTAACAATAACATACAGGCACACACGAACAAGCGACGCACTCCTTCTTGTGGTCGGAGATGCGCGGCATCGGTCCAGCCGGCTGTTGTTTACATGCGTCGGACGGACACCTCGCACACCAAGCTTCCAGGCTTTAAGCTCATGAGTGCCTCAGAGCCCTTCCGGGTAGCTCGGGGGGTGTTTTTTATGGGTGCCTCAGAGTGCTTCCGGGTCTGATGGGTTAAAACACCCCATTTTTTTTTTTTTTTTTTTTTTTTTTTTTTTTGTTTTTTGCCCCTGGGCTATGCCAAATATCACTCCTCCACCTCCCCTCCTTCCCCACTTTCCTCACCTCCTTCAGTTATCACCTATTTTCCCTGTTATTCCCTTATTCTGTGGTCTATTTTCGTGCTAACATTAGCGAGTTGTTAGCAGGGCATTGTCATCACTGTTACCAAGCGAGTGCAAGAGAGAGAGAGAGAGTATCGATCGACAGTCTCTCCAGACGTGGGGAAAAGTGGAGGGGAGGGAGGTTGCCTCAGCCATACAATATGTAACTCCCGGCCTATATCGCCGATTTTGACCATCCAAACGCTGTTTCCACTTGTTTTATTGTTGTAACAGGTTAATACCTTTATAATCAACCTATAATAGGTGCATATGGATAAGTATTAATGCTATTTATGGTAAAATAACGATGTTAGTGATGGGAACCGCTCAAATACGTGCGCACAGGAGTGTGGTGTCTCATACCCCCCATGCGCACATCTTAGGTTAATATAAGACCTACAATTATCAAACATATATCAAAATGTGCGCCTTACCTTGCTGCGTAGAATGGCATTGAGTAGAGCTCTCTAGCTCAACTGGTTCCGGAGTTATGGCGATGTTAGTGGAGGTAACCTTTGTCGCATATTTACCTCGGCGCGTCCGAACACTCAACCGCGGCCCCGGCTACGACGCACTGTTGCACTCGTCGCCACACCCGCAATTATGCCGGGAAGCGATTTGAGAGTTTTTATTTTTTATTATGCCATTTATTATAGTTATTATGTTATTTTCACTCAATAAAGTTAATTTTATGAAGTTATTTGTGTCTGTCACTTATACTGTACTTAGTTTTATTGTTATTATTATAGTAGTTATTATTATATTATACTGGACTATGGTAATTGATAGTGTCATTTTCACTTTTATGTATTGGTAGGTAAGCTAATAATATATATAGTGTCACTTTCACTTGTTCATATTGTTATGAAGGCACTTATTATTACTTATGTGTATCTTTCACTTATACTTAGTT
Source organism: Paralithodes platypus (assembly GCA_032716605.1). Lineage (NCBI taxonomy): Eukaryota > Metazoa > Arthropoda > Malacostraca > Decapoda > Lithodidae > Paralithodes > Paralithodes platypus. Next base: position 27,038,435 of record CM064525.1, read on the forward strand.
TTATTATTATTATAGTGTCACTTTCACTGGACTATGATAATTGATAGTGTCATTTTAACTTTTATGTATTGTTAGGTAAGCTAATAATATATATAGTGTCACTTTCACTTGTTCATATTGTTATGAAGGCACTTATTATTAGTTATTTTGTGTCTCTTTTCTTTTCTTTTTATTTTATATTATTCTTAGCCTACATTTTAGAGTGTCACTTTCACTGTTATTGTCACAGGCACATGTATGAGAGTGTGAAAGTCATTGAAGCACTGTCCAGCACACAGTGCCACTTCACACTCGAGGCATTTCCATGTGGTTTTTGTGACTTAGTGGGGTCTGCGAGTTGTGTGGCTGCAGACATGGCACCTCTTCTGGCTTCTAACTCGACTACCTGGTGCTTTGAAAGGAAGAGGGTTGAGCTGGTGCTTCCTGAAGAAGTCGGCACACCCTGTTCTGTCCAGCTGGCTTGGTCCTTGTAGTGGTCTCCCAGGTTCCGCATGCTTAGCCAGGAGCTCAAGTATCACCTGTTTGTGGAACTTCCGCAGGGACTTGTACTTCTAGGCTCCCGGAGTCCTCAGACAGTAGATGTTGTAGGCATTGAGTGCCGACATATCTACCGTATGCAGAATAAACTTCTTATACCACCTGCAAGATGTTCGCAGGCAGTCGATGAAGCCCATCTGCATGTTGGACTTGTCGATGAGGCGCATGTTGAGGTTGTAGTCCAGGACAGCAGCTGGTTTCTGGACGGGGTTCTTCGTTCTTCGGTCCACCTTCCCTGTGGCAACCATCTCGGCCTTGTGGCATGTGGTGAGGAGGTTGACCTTGCGCTGGTCATGCCAGTGGATGGAGAGGATGGGGCCACTCTTCTTGTGGAAAATGTCGGTCTTCTTTGTCTTTGTTGGGTAGGTTGGCATGCCCTTCCTCTTGGCCTTGACTGTGCCGACAGTTCCGGTCTTGCGGTCATGGAGGTACTTGGTGAGGATTGGCGACGTACTGTATAATAATTGTCTGTGTACAGGATGTGGTTCTTGTGGAAGTGTTTCTCCATCATTTTCTGCACTACAGTGCCGCCAAAACTAATGTCGGGGTCAGTCTGAATTTCGCCACCACTGCCGCTGTAGACCACAAAGTCCAGCACATACCCCGTCTTACAGTCGCAGAGGACGAAGAGCTTGATGCCGAAGTGGTGTTGGGCTCTTGACGGGATATACTGTCGGAAGTGCAGCCTGCCACGAAACAGGACTAGAGACTCATCGAGGCACATCTTCTGGAAAGGAATCAGGTAGGTGGTAAACCGATGACGTATCATGTCATACAGCTTCCTGATCTTCAATAGTGCGTCGGGAAGGTGGACTGCCATGTTGTTTGTACAAAGGAGTACAAAGGAAATCAAGCAACAACAGATCTAGTGACCCTTCTAGGTTGCTTGTCCTCCAAAACACTGAGGATCAAGTGTCCAAACAGTGGTTTAGAGTGGGTAAGGGAACATTGGAAAGGGAATTACTGCCCTGGAACTAATGTCCGTGGCAGGATTAGGAAGTTAGTAGGGGACAGATGGGTTAGTAACTGAGGGGGGGATAAAATAAAGTTATTCATTTACAAACGCAGTCGTCGCGGGTTTGATGCGAGATATTTGTCTAGGCGGAGTTTAAATTAAGCAACGGTGATGCAGTCTATAACGTTTCGGGGAAGCCCATTCTACAAGTTGACAACTAGATTGAAGAAGAAATTCTTAGATTCGTGTGAGTTAAAAGATTTACCAATAATTTTGCAACCGTTTCCCCGCGTGTAATTAGATTGGTCGATAGTGAAGTACTTACTACAGTTCATATTGTCGATGCCTTTGATGATTTTGAACACTTGAATTAAGTCACCTCTTAATCTGCGCTGGGTTAAAGGAAATAGATTTAATTCTCTAAGACGCTCTTCGTATGGTTTGTTCTTTAGGCTAGGTATAATTTTGATAACTCTACGTTGAACTCGTTCTAGCTTGTTTATATCTTTTGGTAATAAGGGCACCAGGATTGAACGCAGTATTCCAGAAGAGGGCGGACTAAGGAATTGTAAAGGGTTAGGATAACTTCTTTGGATTTATGCTCAAATGACCTGCCTATAAAGCCAATTATTTTGTTTGCCTTCTTAACAACTTCTGAACATTGTTGACTCGGTTTAGGTTACTCGATATTGTTACTCTCCCAGATCGGTTTCTCTGTTTACATTCTTAAGCTGAGTGCCATTCATCGAATAGTTTGCTTTCTCATTTAGGTATCCGATATGTAGTACTTTACATTTATCCGCATTGAAACTCATTTGCCAAATTTGGGCCCAACCTGACAATTTATCTAGATTGTGTTGCATATCGTCAACTGTTCTTTTGAGAGTACGCTATTTGCAATTTTTGTATCGTCAGCAAATTTTGAGATTGTACAGGTGAGACCCTCATCTATGGCGTTGATGTAAATTAGAAGAGAATTGGTCCTAGTACCGATCCCTGGGGTACCCCGCTACTTACATTGGTCCATTTAGATGCCTTACCATTTATGACTACTCTTTGCTTTCTGTCGCTGAGCCAATTTTCTATCCATTTCAACACACCGTCTTGTATTCCATGCGCTTTTAGTTTTAGCAGTAAACGTTTGTGGGGAACTTTGTCAAAGGCCTTTTGAAAAATCAAGGTATATAATATCTACAGCTTTACTCTCATCGTAGAGGTTGAGGATATCGTGGAAGAAGTCTAAGAGGTTTGTTAAACAGGAACGTTTTTTACGAAAGCCGTGTTGAGTATCTTTAAGTATGTTATTTTCCTCGAAGTGATTTACGAGTCTGTCTCGTATGACCGTTTCTAGCATTTTACATACAACTGAGGTTAAGCTAATTGGACGATAGTTACTGGGTAGGGATTTGCTGCCTTTTTTGAATATCGGTGTTACGTTGGCTAGTTTCCACTGATCGGGCATAGTTTCAGACTGCAAGGATTTATTGAATAGTAATGTCAGTGGTTTGGAGAGCTCATCCTTAGCTTCCTTTAGAACTCTAGGCGCGATTGTATCAGGTCCAGGCGTTTTATTTACCTTGAGTTTATCTAAACAATTCAATACTTCTCTCTCTGTAACGGTGATATTGCTTAGAACATCTGAATTATCAATCTGAATCGGCGATGGTGTAGGGATATCACTGAGGTCTTCTGTTGTAAAACTGATGCAAAGAAGGTATTGAGGGCATTACTCATTTGTACTTCGTCTTTGGTGTATTCTCCATTTTCATCGACTAACGGTCCAACAGTTGAAGTAACTACTTTTTTCTTTCTGATATAACTATAGAATTCTTTCGGTTTGTTTTACTTTGATTCGCAATATGTAACTCTAAGGTCTTTTTACTTTGCTTTAACTTTTTGGCTTTGCGTCGTAGCTCTACAAATTTCAGCCGTTCTTCGTCATTTTGTGAGGATTTTAATCGATCATTAGCAAATTTTTTAGCAAGCAGGCAGTTTGAAATATCTTTATTCCACCATTTGGGCTTATATTATGGCCTGGACGCCGTATTTTCGATGGTATGCAGTCTTGCACTGCTTTTAGGTAAGTGGCTTCGAATAACTTCCAAGATGTATTTATGTCGTTATTGTGAATTAAAAAGCTCCAGTCAGTTTCTTTAACATAGCTCTAAGTTTATGGAAGTTTGCTTTCTTGAAATTAGGGACTTTTTCGATGCTACTATTTGGTTCGTTACTAGTTAAACTTTAAAGTGAAAGTTATCGTATCGTACGATGGTCGCTGATACTGAATTCATCACCAACATTCAAATTATCTATTAATTCTTTTGTTGCAAGTACAATGTCAAGAACGTTATTTACCACGGGTTGGCGTTCGAAACAAATTGATAAAGCGAACTCTCTTGCAAGTTCGTATACAAGTCATGTCCGGAGTGTGAAGTAAGAGTATCGCCCCACTTGGTCACAGGTAAATTAAAGTCGCCAAAAATTACGGTATCTTGTGAGTTACTTACATCTGCAATTTGTTCGTAAATTTCTCGGTCAGTTTGCACTGATTGAGCTGGAGGTCTGTATATTAATGCAAGTATTATTTTTGTACCTTTATTATTCTTTATTAGCACAAAAGATGCGTCGACGTTCACAATTTGAGGTTTTGACAAGAGGGTAGGGTTAAGACTTTCTTTGATATAAAGTAAAACACCACCTCCATTTCGATTTATTCGGCTTTTCTCAAACATTACATAACCGGAGGGTGAATACTCAGCTAAAAAGTCTCTATCTTCTGTATTGAGCCAAGATTCTGTTATGCCAATCACATCATAATTTTCTGTAAACACTAGCTCCTCTAAATCTGAAAATTTATTGCGTATGCTACGAGCGTTTGCATAGAACACCTTTAAATTTGTTATTTTAGAACTCACGGAACGCTCTTTAATAATATTTTTGGTTCTTGTCGGATCTACATTTATGTTCATGGCTGTCCTCGGTCCTCGCTGTCTTCGGTCCTTATCGCTGGTGGTCCTCGGTTGCCTCTATTTTTTCTTGGCGTTGGATGATTTATGTCACTGCTGCTTCTTCTCGGATGGCGTTTTTTGATCCATGGCTGCGGACTGCTTCGTGTACTCACCTAATTGTACTCACCTAATTGTAGTATACAGGATTTGAGCCTAAGCTCGTGTTGTCCTGTCTCTCTCTCTACATTTATCCAATTTTGCTTTAAAAGTTTGGATATTTCTTGCTCCCACCACCTCCCCATCCAACTTATTCCAACACTCAATGCTTCTATACGGGAAGCTGAACTTTCTTACATCAGACTTACATATAACTTTCCTCAACTTACAATCATGACCCCTGGTTCTTCCCTCGTCCCTCACCACAAAATCTCCCTTGTCGATCTTCTCAAAACCTTTCACACACTTAAACATCATGATCATGTCACCTCTCTCTCTCCTCTCCCTCAGCGTTGGCAGCTTTAGCCTCTCCAATCTCTCCTCATAAGGTAGGTCTCTAAGGCTAGCTATCATCTTAGTGGCAACTCTCTGAACTCTTTCCAGTTTTTTATTATGTTTTATAAGGTGTGGAGACCACACCACTGCTGCATACTCCAGTCTTGGTCGTATTATTGTCCCTATTATTTTTGCTAACATCTCTTCATCTAAATAATTCAGAGCTATTCTCATGTTAGTCAACACTCCATAGGTTTCACCAGTTATTTTATTTATATGCTGTTCAGGTGACAAGCTGTCTGCCACAACTACCCCTAGGTCTTTTGCTTTCACAGCTTTACTAATTATTTCATCTCCTATTTTATATCCCCAAGAAGGTCTATATTTACTTTTTCCCATCTCAAGAACCTGACACTTACTCGTGTTGAATTCCATTTTCCAAGTTTGACTCCACTCATATAACTTATCTAGATCTCTCTGTAATTCTTCACAACTACTCCTACTTGTAATATGCTTCATTAGTTTTGCATCATCAGCAAACATAGATATATATGAGTCTATTCCCATTTGAAGGTCGTTGATGAAAACCAAAAACATGATTGGGGCCAACACCGATCCTTGAGGCACTCCGCTTTTTACCCTTTTCCACGAGGAGAACTTTCCTTTTATTACTGTTCGCATTTCCCTCCCAATTAAATAGTTTTCCATCCACTTTAATAATACTCCCTCAACCCGCCCCACAGTCCTGAGCTTCCACAACAATCTCTTATGAGGCACCTTATCAAATGCCTTCTTGAAATCTAAGTAGATACAATCTACCCACCCCTCCCTCCCTTGTACAATGTCAATTACCCTATCATAGTAACTCAACAAATTTGTGGTACACGAATGACCTTTTCTGAACCCGAACTGCTTGCTTGAAATTATTTCCCTCTCCTCCAACATACCCACCCATCTTTTTCTAATAATCTTTTCACAAAGCTTGCATATAACACTCGTTAAGGATACCGGTCGATAATTTAGCGGGTCTTCTTTATTTCCACTTTTATATATTGGAGTTATATTTGCTTGTTTCCATTCTAAGGGAAGCTCCCCCTTGTTTAATGAGTATTGAACAATATTAAAAATAGGTCTCACTAGTTGTTCAGAACATTCTCTTAATACCCATCCAGCAATGTTCTCTGGGCCCATAGATTTTCTCACGTCCAATTCTTCCAACAATGATTTTAGTTCATCCTTGTTGACTTCTATCGACTCTAGTCCCTGTATCTCATTCAATTCCACCACAGGTTCTACATAGTCATCCTCCTCCACAAACACGGATGTTAATGTATGATTCATAATTTCACACATACCCACTGTGTCTTCATATAATTGACCCTCTACCCTAAGCTTTGTTATTTTGTCCTTTATTTTAGTTTTACCGTTGATATAACTATAGAACAGTTTGGGTTCTTTATTACATTTGTTTACTATATCTTTTTCAAAGTTCTTTTTCTCCTCTCTTATAGTCTTGACATAGTTGTTTCTAGCATTCTTATACTCATCCCATTTTTCCTCAGTGTGTCTCCTTCTCACTTTATTCCATGCAGAGTCCTTTTTGTTCTGGGCAATGTGACATCGCATGTTAAACCACTCTTTCTCCTTAGCCAGCTTTCCATCCTTAAATGTTGGTACATATTTATCTACCCCCTCCCTGTAAATGTCTAGTAACATGGTGTATTTTACCTGAATATTCTGTTCTTGCTCAATAAATGACCAATCCATATTTGCAAAGTATCCTCGTAATGATTCATAATCCGCCTTACTATAATTTAGTCTAAATTCCCTATGTTCCTCCTCTCTGCCTTCCAGAAATTCCACTGTCAATTCAAATTCAATCACAGCATGATCACTTTTTCCCATGGGACTCAAATAGCTTAGGTTCTTTATTTCTTGGGGGTCTTTGGTGAATAGTAAGTCAAGTCTTGATGGTTCATCACCTCCTCTAAATCTTGTATTTTCCGTAACGTGTTGTGTGTCCTCGGTTGCCCCTGTTTTTTTCTTGGCGTTGGATGATTTATGTCACTGCTGCTTAAAGTCTTCTCGGATGGCGTTTTTTGATCCCATGGCTGCGGACTGCTTCGTGTAGGAGACGACCCATGCGTGCTGAACCCACAGGGTTTAGATGAGTGCCATCCTTGCGGAACAGAGTAGGCTGGTTGTAGAAGTTGTCCCAGAGGTTGATGAATTCAACTTCTTCCCTCAGACACAAATATTTTAGTCGGCTATTTGTGCTGAAGGCCTTGTCGTAGAATTTGTCAGGTGCGTCGATCTTGGGGAGAATGCCTGAGATGATGATATTCCTTGACTTGTTTTTGTAGTGCTGGATCATCTTGCGATATTTCTCCATCAACTCTTCGGATCTGGTGCGCATGACGTCATTTGAACCAGCATGGATGACAAAAAGGGTATTTTCATTTGCATCCTTTGTGGTATCTTCGAAGGCTTCCACAATGTCGTCCAGTCCAGCTCCTGGGATGCAAAATCTTTTTCGTTGATTTGGGACTCTGTCGCAGAACTCTTCGACCTGTCCTCGTAGGATGGAATCCCAGGTGTCAGGTGGAGATAGGAGAGGATGTTGAAGTACCTGTCCCTGGACATGTACTTGCCAAATGCTGGAGTCGTTATGAGGTCGCCAGTGATCCAGTAGTCGGCCAGAGCGTGCTTCCTGATATGTGTCATCTGCATTGTGAGTGCCAAGAACACATATAGTTCTGCCACAGTGACAGCTCTCCATGCCACCATCTTGGCACTGGTCTTCCTGCCAAGAAAGTTGGCACAGATCTCATGGTGATTGTTTGTTTCCTCGACGAGGTATTCCATGACTTCATTTTCATAAAAGCCACAGAAAAGTTTACTGGGGGTAGCTTCTGGGCCACAGGGATATGATGGTGACACCCTGGAACCAATCTGTTGCTCGTCAAAGGCAGGACAATCTGGCTCAAAATCTGCCCCATCTGTCCACACAAAGAAGTTGGATGAGCGCGCACTTGCAGGCACAGCAGGCACACGCCCTTGGCCACGCGGACGCCCTGCACGCCCACGCCCACGCCCAGGCCCAGGGGCATCGGCGTCGGCAGGCTGAGCCGCACGCCCACGACCTCGCCCTCGAACTCCTCTTGTCGGGACTTCCTCCTCTTCCACATCCTCTTCGTCGTCCTCCTCCTCCTCAGGCGATGTCAGGTCATCTGGGGCAATGTTGGGGTCGTCAGCATCTTCTTCGGGAGACATTTTCAGTGAAGAAGTGACCGGGTGCAGGGGGCGGGAGGCTACGGAAGGTTGAACAATGGGAGCCTCAGCCTCGGGAGTTGGGCTCCTTTTGCGGCGAGCCGAGGGCTTCTCCGCAGCAAATACTGCTCTTCGGTGTGATGAGGGCTGTGGCACACCACTAGTACCACTTGAAGAGGCCCTTTGCTCATCCTGAGGGAGAGATGAAGCCGAGGGCTGTGGGTGACCCACGCGGCGTCCCGGGTCAAGGCGTCGGGACAAAGGAATGCGGGTGGTTGCTAGACCAGGGTCGGCGTCACTATCACTATCTTCGGCTTCCCTAACTTTTTCTGCTGCCCTGCGTGCTTTCTTGGCTGCACTTTTCACTAGAGATTGTTTGTAAAAGTATTTACCCACTTTCAAGGACGTACGGGCAGGCAAAGGGGAAGGTCCTGGGCTAGGGCTAGGCCTAGGCTGACCTAGCAAAGATGGCGACGGGGTAGGCCTAGGCTCTAGCACACTTGGAAGTTCTACTGCACCTTCCTGCAACACTTCCACATCAGGATCATCACTACTATCACCTCCCTCAAACAAATCAACATTGTCATCATCCCCAAACCCCACAAAATCATCGTCTTCACTCGCACTTATGAACTTTTCTTTATCAACTAAGCTTTCGCCACTGCTCTCTTCAATGGCAAAAAGTTCTCTCTCTATCGCACTATCACTCAACAATACCTTTACTTTCTTGCGTTGAGCCTTTTTCTTGCTTGCAACAGGCGTGGAAGTAGCGAGCGGGGTAGCAGTGGGGCATGCGGCAGGCTGCACGGAATCGGACGCGTCGGACGATTTTGTTTTGCTATAACTCGGTATGGCGGCCACGGAGGAACTGATAACAGTAGTAGTTGAGGCTTGGTGGCGCTGCGATCGCCCCTGCAAAGGAAATTTTGGCCGCGCGAATTTCAAGCATAGGGATTTTAAAAGGACACACAGTGTTCAGATAGAGATAGAGATTGAGACAGTGAGTCAGGTAGTGGATCAAACCGAAGACAGAGAGATGGTGAGGTAGGAGCAGGGGATGGAGACGGTGAGTCAGGTAGTGGATCAGCCCGAGGACGGAGAGATGGTGAGGGAGGGGCAGGAGATTGTGGAGAAGGGGGGGGGAGGAGAATAGAACTAGCAGGGAATGTGGAGGTAGGTCAGGGAGGGGATGGAAGAGGAGGGAAGAGAAACAAGGAGGAGGATTCCAATATACTTTGCTACTACACTAATATAGATGGAATAAACAGTAAAAAGGTAGAATTGGATGATATATTAAGAAAGGATCAACCACAGATAGTCTGTTTGACGGAGACAAAGCTGAACCAGGACTTTGACAGCAATATAGTGTTTAGTGAAGGATATAATATATGGAGATATGATAGAAAGGGAAAAAGGGGAGGTGGAGTGGCAGTATTAGTTAAGAACCCTATGACAGCAAAGCAAGTGGAGTTAAATAATGACAAGGCAGAAATAATGGCAGTTGAACTCAATGATATAGAAGGAAAAAAGCTAGACATAGCAGTAGCTTACATGCCACCAAAGACCAGAGCATGGAGGGAGTTGGAGTTTGAGGAGATGGTCGAGGATATGATTCAGTCGTTGAGAAGATTGCTTTTAAGGAAGAATCGATTGATCTTGGTAGGAGATTTCAACTGTAGTGAGGTTGATTGGGAATCGGGAGATGCAGGGCCAAATCAGAGATCTTGGGGAAGTCGGCTAGTGGAGTTGGTTACGGAAAATGTACTTGCACAACATGTGAAGGAAAATACAAGAATGAGGGGTAATAACGAACCTTCTAAACTCGATCTGATTTTTACAAAGGATCCTCACGAAATTAGTGATATAAACTATCTATGTCCTGTAGGTAAAAGTGATCACCTATTACTAAAATGGAAGTTGACCTCGAGTAATGCCAATAGATTAGACAATAGCTACATAAATGACAGATTAAATTATAGTAAAGCTGATTATGTATCCTTGAAAAGATATTTAGAGGGAGTAGATTGGGATCTTATTTTTAAGGAACAGGACGTACAAGGTAAATATAGTAGATTCCTCGAAATTTATAGAGTAGGAACCAATCTGTTTGTCCCAAGATATAAAACTGGAAATTTTACTAAGCAGATAGATTGGTTTAATTTGAAATGCAAAAGAGCTTTGGGTAGGCGTGATGCAGCTTGGGCTAGATTAAGAAGAAGGAACACTGAGAGTAATCGGAATAAATATAAACAGGAGAGGAATAGATATGTTAACATAATTAGGCAAGTTAAAATGAACTATGAGAAGAACATAGTAAATAAATGTGAAAGTGATCCTAGATTATTTTATAAATATATAAACAGTAAGTTGAAGGTAAAGAAACAAATTACTAAATTAAGAGTTGATGCTAGGACGTATGAAAATGTATCGGACATGTGCGAGGTAATGAATAACAAATTGGGGTCAGTTTTTACTAGAGAGGAAGGTTTTGACGAACCACAGGCGGGAGTACTGGAGAGTGGTCTTAGTAAGATTGAAATAACTAGAGATGAGCTGTTATCTGCGATGAGAGGACTTGAAGTAAGGAAAGCTATGGGACCGGATGAAGTGTCTGCCTGGGTTTTAAAGGAGTGTGCAGAGCAATTAGTGGAGCCAGTGAGGGACATAATTCAAGCTTCCTTAGATAAAGGACAGGTTCCTGTTGAATGGAAAAGAGCTAATATCATTCCGATATACAAGAATGGAAACCCTGAGGACCCTCTAAACTATAGACCAGTTTCACTTACTAGTATTGTATGCAAGATTTGTGAAAAGCTAATTAGGAAGAGATGGATGAAAATGTTGGAGAGAAAGAAGATAATAACCCCAAAGCAATTTGGATTAAGAGAAGGATTAAGATTAAGATTAAGATTAAGATTGTGTTACCAGTTTGCTATGTTATTACAGTAGGGTGATAGATGTACTCCAAGAAAGAGGCGGATGGGTGGACTGCGTCTACTTAGACCTTTCCAAAGCATTCGATAAGGTACCACATAAGAGATTGTTATCTAAGCTTGAGACGCTAGGATGTGTCAGGGGGAGTTTGCTGAAATGGATGGAGAGCTATTTAACAGATAGGGAAATGAGGACCAACATTAGAGGAACTTAGTCAGGAGTTCATTAAAAAGCTGTACTAAATCAGGTATTAGAGTAAATAATGAAAATGAAAGTGTTTGGGTAGAAGTTAACGAAGGTAGTGAGACTTTAGTTATTGGAGTTATGTATAGACCGCCAAATATGAGTAGAAATGACGGAACATCATTATGGGAGGAAATTAAAATAGCATCAAGGCTTAGCAACGTGTGCATTATGGGGGATTTTAATTTCCCTAATATAGATTGGCAGCAACAAATAGGGGACTCTGATTCAAAGGAGTTTATTGAGGTAGTACAAGATAGTTTTTTATCTCAATTCATAGATACGCCGACTAGAGGTGATAATATTCTCGATTTAGTTTTCAGTAACAATGAACATATGATAAATAGTGTAGAAATCGGGGACCACCTTGGAAATAGTGATCACAATTCTGTGTATTTTAATATACAATGGAAAGGTAATATCAGAGAGAATACAACATTAATACCTGACTTCAGAAAAGCCAATTATGGTGGGTTAAGAGAAGCCCTGTTAGCGGACCCTATGGTCAAAAAATTAAGTCGATCCAGGTGTCCAAATGAGTGTATCCTTTCTCAGGCACCTGTCATCTTAAGTCAGGAGGAGACGTCAAACTTGGTAGATACATACGATAATTTTATCAAGTCAGTATTCAATGCGCAAAATAAATATATCCCCAAAAGAAAATTTAGATCAACACAGAACCAACCCAAATGGATGAATAATAGACTATTAGATCTTCTAGGAAAAAAGAGAGGAATATATAGAAAAATTAAAAAAGGCGAAATTCACCTACTTGCTTACTATCAGAATCTATCACGACAGGTAAAAAAGGATATTAGTAAAGAAAAAAGAAATTATGAAATTAAGGTTGCCAATGATTCAAAAAATAATCCTAAAGCTTTTTACCAACTATATAAATCCAAGGTTAGAGATGTAATTGGTCCCCTTAAAACTTCGATAGGAAAATTGACAGAAAGTGATTTAGAAATGTGCAGTACATTAAATAGTCAATTTCTTTCCGTTTTCACTAATGAAAATTTGGCACAGTTTCCAGAAGTCCGTAAGGTATACAGCGATAGTATAGAAAATAGGTTAAGTACGGTTACTATAAGTAGAAATGATGTGGCTAAGGAAATTGACAGACTGAAACCTCATAAATCGCCTGGTCCTGATGAGGTATATGCTAGAGTATTAAAAGAATGCAGAGATGAGTTAAGTTATCCATTAACATTTCTATTTAACAAGTCATTAGAAACAGGTATAGTTCCAGAAGCTTGGAAGCTTGCAAATGTAGTTCCGATCTTCAAAAAAGGTGATAAATCAATAGCATCCAATTACCGTCCCATTAGTCTCACTTCAATCATAGGAAAACTACTCGAGTCAATTATTGCTAGGAAAATGAGAAACCACTTAGAAACATTTAACTTAATCAATTCTTCTCAGCATGGATTCACTCAGGGACGGTCTTGCCTTACTAATTTGCTTAGTTTTTTCTCAGAGGTATATGAAGCAGTAGATAATGACAAGTCATATGATATTATATATTTAGATTTCAGTAAAGCTTTCGACAGAGTCCCTCATGAGAGATTGATGAGAAAGGTTGAGGCATATGGAATAGGTGGGGCGTTGTTAGGATGGATTAGGTCATGGCTAATTGGTAGGAAGCAGAGAGTCAGCATAAATGGTACCAAGTCAGAATGGGGAGCAGTCAAAAGTGGTGTCCCCCAGGGATCGGTATTAGGTCCCCTGTTGTTTCTTATACATAAATGACCTAGATTTAGTATAACTAGTAGGATAAGTAAATTCGCAGACGATACTAAAATAGGGAGATCAATTGATTCAGATAGCGATATAGAGTGCCTCCAAAGGGATCTAGATACCTTACATGAATGGTCAGTAAATTGGCAGATGAAATTTAACATTGACAAATGCAAGGTATTAAAGATAGGGAAGATGCAAACAAATGTTAATATAAACTAGCTAATTTAGAATTAGAAAATTCAGACTGCGAGAAAGATCTAGGTGTGTTTGTTAGCAATGATTTGAAGCCTAGAAAACAGTGTATAAGCGTTCGTAATAAGGCAAACAGGATTCTCGGGTTCATCTCTAGGAGTGTGAGTAACAGAACTGCTGATGTTATCTTAAAACTTTACTTGTCATTAGTGAGACCCCATATGGATTATGCTGTCCAATTTTGGTGTCCTTATTACAGAATGGACATAGATTCATTGGAGAGAGTACAGCGTAGAATGACAAAAATGATCCATAATATTAGAAATCCTTCGTATGAAGAAAGGTTGAAGAAATTAGGTTTACATTCGTTAGAGAGACGCAGAGTTAGAGGGGATATGATAGAGGTGTTCAAGTGGGTTAGTGGGATTAACAAAGGGGACATGACAAATGTACTAAAGCTCAGTGATAGCGAAAGAACTCGTACCAATGGTTTCAAATTAGATAAATTTCGTTTCAGAAAAGATATAGGCAAGTATTGGTTTGGTAACAGAGTTGTAGACGGGTGGAATGGACTACCAAGTGCTATAGTGGGATCTAAAACTGTAGGGAGCTTTAAGATAAAATTGGATAAGCATATGGACGAGAAGGGTTGGGTGTGAAGGGAGATCAGCCGGGTTGGGCCAATCAGCGCTCTGCAGACCTCCATAATCCTGCGTTAATCTCTAACCGTTTTGGTAAGATGATCCTCAGGGTATTAGAGTGTGAAGCCTATAATTGGGCTTTGTAATGAATTGGGGTTGTGTGGGACAGGGATCTGCCTTGCTTAGGCCAATCGGCTTTCTGCAGACTCCCATTTTCTTATGTTCTTATGTTCTTACTCATTGTGGCGGAAAGTTGAGAGTGGTGTGCCACAGGGATCTGTGTTGGCACCTCTCATGTTCCTTATGTACGTGAATGACCTGCCGATAGGCATAAACTCCTACATGTCAATGTTTGCAGATGACGTAAAAATTATGAGACAAATAACAAATAAAAGTAGTTGTGAGGAGCTGCAAGGGGATTTAGATAAAATATACGAATGGAGCACCAAGTGGAAAATGAAATTTAATATAAGTAAATGCCATGTGTTAAATATGGGAAGAAGTGTGAATAGACCAAATTGGGAGTACAGGATGGGAGATAATATAATTAGCAAGGCCGAAAAAGAAAAGGATTTAGGGTTGATTATACAATAATTTGTCGCCAGAGAAACATATTAACAAGCTCTTTAGCGGAATGTATGCAATGGCCGGGAATATGAAAGTTGCTCTGAACTACTTGGATGAGACCATGGTAGCGAAAATTATGAAGAGTATGATTAGACCAAGATTGGAGTATGCAGCAGTGGTGTGGTCCCCGCATCTAAAGAAGCATATTCACAAGTTAGAAAGAATCCAGAGAGCAGTTACTAGATTGGTTCCAAGTCTCAGAGAGCTGCCATATGAAGGGAGGCTAGACAAATTAAATCTACCGAGTCTAAAAGAGAGGAGAGAGAGGGGAGACATGATAATGATGTACAAATGCACCCGGGGGCTGGAGAGGCTGGATAGGGAGGATATATTAATTATGGATACAGGAATAACTAGAGGCCACAGCTACAAAGTAAAAAGACCTACCTGCAAGAACGATATCAGGAAGTTTAGCTTCCCCTATAGATGTATTGACAAATGGAATGGGCTGGAGGAGGAGGTGGTAGGGGCAAGGAATATCCATATTTTCAAGAAAAAATTGGATGAAAAGTAGACTGAGAGATGGGACAACACGAGCTTAGCTCAACTCCTGTAAACTACAATTAGGTAAATACAATTAGGTAAATACAGGCTCCGGCCCATCTGCCGCAGCGTCCTTTTAAAATGCTGCCCGGGCCAGAAGGGTTAAGCATCAATATGAACTGTTTTGTACCTGTTACTGACCTTTTAGTATGGATTAGATGTGTTGGCATTCGGTAGATATCCCCCCACTGTTCTTCCCCCCGTGGCCCCAACCCCGCCCCCTTCACTGTGATGAAGATGATGGGCCTTGTGCTACAGCTCGCTCATCGGCCCCTTCAGGTCCCCTAGCATGTTCATCGTCCTCATCGAAACCAGAGAACACTGGGAGGTTTGACGACCTCCCACCAAACCAAATAAGGAAAACCTCTTATATTATATTGTAGCTGCCTCGAAGTATCCATCGTAGTTCTTTATACTAAGTATAATCTCGCCCTCTCCAGGAGCGACCGAGATATCGGAAATCACTTGCGCGATTAACCAATATTTTCTAGGGATGCACCTCAATTCTCTACTAGGGTACGTTGTACACACTCTGAGACCACTATTTGATGCGGAAAAAGGGAAAATATGGTGTAGGGTAGAAAAGAAAATTTGTATAATAGTTGCCCATTTAATCTAGACCCTCCTGGCGCATGCGTGAACCCCCAAGGTACCTACGCCTACAATATGGAGAGTATCAAATATGGTAATCAGACTAAATTGGATGGGCAGGGGTTTGGCGCAAGGGTGATATACTCGGACGTTGAATACTCCGAGGCTACTACCAAATAAGAGCTTTTCCTTATTTGGTATGGTGGGAGAAAACCTCCCAATTTAGTAGTAGCCTCTATTGGCGGCACACCATGGCGGAAGGCGGACGCAAGTTTGAGGCTCCGGCATATGTTATGGGAATAGTCAATTAATTCAAGGATATCGAGTGCATACGGGGCTAACAAGAAGAGGAAGGATTTAGTGAAGTGTTTGGAGGATATATTGGTGTGGTGGAGGGGTGATATATAGTGTAATAAGAGTGTGTAGTGACGGGACAGCGGTAGGGTTGTGAGTTGTTGAGTTTGTAAACAAACATGGCAGAGGGAATTTCGGGTATGACGGAGGCGGAAGGAAGGTTACAACGTTTTCGGGGATTTAAGAGCACAGATAAGAAGTTAGAAGAGGTTAGTATTGTTGTGAAGGATTTGGAAAAGTGGATGAGTGATACGGAGAAATGGAAGGGGGATATTGGTGAGAAAGTTAAGGCACTGTGTGTAATGTGTGGTGTGATAGGTGGGGAAGGGAATAGGCCTAGCGAAGGAAGTGAATGCAGGCCTTTTTTGGCAGTTAATGAGAGCCTAGAGATGGTATTGAAAAGGGTAGATGAACTGGGAGCAGAGAATATGGCATTGAAGGAGCAGCTGAAGGAATACGAAGGACGTTTCACGGAAGTAAAGGAGTCGACTGCATGGACGGTGGTAGGTAAACAAAAAGTCAAGGATTTGGAGGATATTATGAAAGAGCAAAAGGAAGAAATGAATATGACCAAAAAAAGTTTTGAGAGTGCAGTTGTAGGGGTCATGAAGAACAAGGAGAGTGTCGTGAGGGAGGCCATGGACAGGGATAGGGGTGTAATCTTGTATGGAGATATAGAGACTCATATGAATGATAATGGAGTGAGAAAAGTGAGGGATATGGAGACAGTGAAGGAGGTCTTGAAAGGTGTGGATGAGGACGAATATGGATGGGAAGGGCAGGTGGAGGAGATCAGTAGGATAGGTAGATATAAAAGGGGAGAGATGAGACCTATAAGGGTACAGTTTAAAACTAGGGTAGTGGCGGAGACTGTGACAAATTATAGTTGGAGGCTAAATACAAATGATAAACTGAAACACATAAGACTAAAGAAGGATTTGAGTATAGAACAAAGGAAAAAATTAAGGAATTACAAGAAAAGGCTGATGAAAATAATGGAAAGTTGGATGAGGAGGATAAGAGAAATGTTTACTGGAGAGTGAGGGACGGAAAAGTGAGGAAGTGGTTTATAAGAGTAGAAAGGAGGGGGAGATCAGGGAGGGGAGAGAATGTGATGAGAGTTGTGACGGAGGAGGAGAACGGGGTGGAGGTGTCACAGGGAGAGACAGGAGACAAAGAGGCAGACCCAGTAGTGCTAACAGGGGAGTAGGGTACGGAGGAGCGGGATGGTGTAATTGCTGAAGGAATGGTAGATGGATTAAGGATTATGTTTAGTAATGTGGATGTGTTTACTCAGGACAAGAAAAGAGAACTGATATGTAGGTTGCAGGATGAAGAGGAAAAACCTGATGTCATAGCCCTACAGGAAGTAAGACCAAAAAATGTTAGAATTGAAAGGGAACTGGTGGAATATAGTTTGGAGGGTTTTGAGTTATATGAGAGAAATGCTATTAGAGCAGAGGTTGGAAGAGGACTGTTTATTTATGTAAGAAAAGAGCTCAAGGTTAATGAGGTGGATATGAGACAGCAGTATTGTGAGTATTTGTGTATTGAAGTAAAATGTGTAAGAGGATCAATTCTAATTGCCTCTATATATAGAAGCCCAAATAATAGCAGGGGAGAGGATGATAACCTACTGAAAGCAATGGAGGAGATAGATAATAGAGAGAACAAATATAAAATTTTGATTGGAGATTTCAATTTGCCAAGGATCAACTGGGCAAATTGTACTACTCCAGCGGGACAGGGTAGCCTGGAAAATAAGTTTATAGAGAAAGTGAGAGATTGTTTTTTAACGCAACATATTGTAGAGATGACAAGATATAGAGATGGGACGCAGGGGAGTGTACTTGATTTGATTTTTAGCAATGAAGAGGATATAGTGGAACATGTTAATGTGGATAGCCCTATAGGTCGTAGTGACCATGCCTGTATAAGCTTTAGTTGTAACATTAAATCGGAGAGGGATAATAGAAGCAATAGAAAAATATACATGTATGATAGAGCAGATTATGAGCTGCTGAGACGGTGTTTGGACATTGACTGGGGGGAATATTTGAACGGTGAAGACGCTGAAGGAATGTGGAGGAAAATTAGAGTCAAATTGGAGAATGCTGTATCCAAAAGTGTACCAGTAAGGGAATATAAGGATAAAACAAAATTGAGGAAAAGAACTAACCCAGAATTGCCAATGAAAAGAAAGCTTTGGATATTGATTAGAAGAAAGAAACGATTGTGGGAAAGATTAAAATTGTTAAAAAAGAACAGGGGGTCTAGTATAGAGGCTAAGGAAGTGGATCTGGAACGCAGACAAATAAACAATAAAATAAGGTGGGAAACAAGGAGGGGGGTGAAGGAGAGGGAGAGAGAGATAGCTAGAAATGTGAAGGATAATCCAAAAATATTCTGGAAGTACATTCAGGAAAAGTTAACAAGAAGAGTAGGGATCCCAGAGCTGGTGGGGGGTTGAATGATGGGAGTAGAGCGGAGACTGATAAGGAGAAAGCAGAGGTGCTGGGGAAATACTTTGGGGGGGTACTAACAGTGGAGTCGGAGGATGCAGTGCCTACTATTCCCATCAAACAGGCACCGGCACTGGAACTAATAGAGTTTTCCCATGCTAGAATAAGAAGGGCTATAGAAAAAATGAACAGAAGTAAGTCACCGGGACCGGATGGGATACACCCAAGAATCATAAAGGAAGGAGGGGAGATGTTAGTAGAGTCATTGAAAATGTTATTTGAGGTATCGTTTAATACAGGACAAATCCCGATGGACTGGAGAGAGGCGAACATAACAGCTATATTTAAGAAGGGAAAGAGAAATGACCCAGGGAATTATAGACCAGTCAGTTTGACAAGTGTTGTGTGTAAACTAATGGAAATGGTAATTAGAGAAGGAATAATGGATCATATGAAGTCAAACCAACTTTTCAGTGGGAGACAGTTCGGATTCTTGCCGGGGAGGTCGACGGTACTACAGCTAATTAAGGTGGTAGATGATTGGATGCAAATTCTAGAAGATGGTGATGTAATAGACGTGGTATATTGCGATTTTATGAAGGCCTTCGATAAGGTCCCACATAAAAGGTTAATAGAGAAACTTAGAAGCTATAATATAGGGGAGAAATGTGTGAAATGGATAGAAGCCTTCCTGAAAGATCGGAGACAGAGGGTACTGGTGAATGGAATAGGCTCGGGGTGGAGGGAAATTACAAGTGGGGTACCTCAGGGATCTGTGTTGGGACCACTGCTGTTCGTTATATTTATCAACGACTTGCCTGAAGTTATAACTAATGGAAGTGAGGTATACCTGTATGCGGATGACACTAAACTGTATAGAAGAGTGAGGAGTAAGGAAGATATGGGTTTGCTTCAAGGATATGTGGAGGGCATGAAGGGATGGTCTGAGCATTGGTTAATGCCTTTTCATCCAAAAAAATGCAAGTACATGCGGATTGGGACCAGCAAGATAGACAAGGTAGGATACAGTATGTATGAAGCGATGGAGGAAGTGAGTGCAGAAAAGGATATAGGAGTAGTGATAGACAATAAGTTAAATTTCTCAGAACATTTAGCGGAAAAGATAAACAAAGCCAATAGAATTGTAGGGCTGATAAGGAGGACATTTGTGTCACTTGACGAAGAAATCTTCAGGATACAGCGCTGGTTAGGCCGCACCTGGAATATGCAAACCAGGTGTGGGCTCCATATATGGTAAAGGATATAGAAGCAGTGGAGAAAGTGCAGAGGAGAGCTAGCAAGCTGGTACCAACGTTGAAGAACGCGGGCTATGAGCAGAGGTTGAGGACACTGGGGCTTCCGACACTGGCATATAGGAGAAAGAGAGGGGATATGATAGAGACTTTTAAGATAGTGTCAGGAAAGTACGATGAGGATGTGTGTGAAGGTATCTTCTTGATGCGGGAGGGAACAAGAACGAGAGGACACTCTAAGAAAATTTACAAAGAAAGAAATAGGCTTGAGAAGGCAAAGAACTCATTTTGTGATAGAGTGGTAAATGAGTGGAACGCACTGCCCCAGTATGTAGTCGATTCCGAATCGATAAGGGAGTTTGAAAGTAATCTTGATAAAGCATGGGGAAGACAAGATTTGAAGTTTGATTATAAAACAAAAATACAGAATAGTAAAAATGTTGCGTCTGCTACCGCCGCCGCCAACACCGTGAACGACCGCAGTAGTGCAAGTACTGGTACTGAGCTGGATACACAGGCATAGTTTGCCTTTTTCCAGAGGATCTACTGTAAGAAACTGTAAGAAACTATGTTATCCAACATTTATAATGCATAAGGGGACTGGCCGGGTTTTAGGCTTAAAAAGCTTGAATCCTGAAAATACCATTAGGTGTTAATATGTGTTTACTCATAAGCCAGTGAAATGTTATTAGTGAAAACCCATTGGATTTTTTTTTTTTTATGTTTTCCAAACTTTTCTTGTATTTCTAAATACGTTATATAGCGAACTTTGAAATTGACAGGCTCAGTAACTACTGGTCGTACGAGGATCGTACATATATAAATGGAAAGAGCGTAGAATACTCTACAACCTCCCAAAAGCTGTATCTTCTACTCTGCCGTGTTCCTGCGTAAAATATTGTAAGCCAAAACAAAAAGTTAAAAATGTTCACCCAATTACCTTAGACTTTCACATGTTTTTCTCTACACCTGTTTTGTCGCACTTTGGGATCTTATAATTAATGTATTATTGGGCCTCTAGAAATGTTTTATATGCCATTGGAAAGCGTGTGAAATTCTCTATAAAGCTCTTGACGCCTTTTGTTTGCATTTGAGACAGACACAGCCCCTTGGCATAGGTAGCTAACCACCGAGTACAAAATCATTACCTAATTTCCGAGTCACCTAATTCCGCAATTAGATAAAAAAAACAAAAAAAACAAGAGAGTTGTAAAACCCCCTGTCCTGAGTTGTCTGATCCCTCTGAAAATATTATACAGTGCTTGGGTTTCGAACTATTCGACTTCAGATTTTTTTTTAATTTTCGAGCTAATTTCCACCCTAATTCAGGAACTAATTGACCTAGAATAAAAAAACAAAAAACAAAACAAAATCCTTGTTACATCATCCTCTATACGTGTGCGAAATCTCATTGAAATCGGACGAAGTTCAGTGTCACCCTCTATTAAAAAGCGGCCGGTCCCCTTAACACATTACGAGCGGGTGGGTCGGTAACTTCTATTACCCGCCATGCGGGTGGTTTTACCCTAAATGGGGTTGTTTCCGTGCTCGTTTTCATGCATAAACAAGACCCAGAGCGTAATACAAGTATCTATCCCTGAAATGGTGTAAACGGAGCTTTCCAATGACACCCGAACCATCCTTCTACGACCACTGGTTCTCTTGCAACGATCGTGCAACACGATTTCAAAAACCCTAAAATAAGGTAATTTCCTTACATAATTCCCTGTGTAGTGAGTGAGAGAGGGTGGAGGAGGGTGTAATAAATTTCAGTCGACCCACGGCGGTGGTGGCGAGCGGTCAGGCAGGAATCTATGCTCCTCGCACCGCTCAGCTCTCTCTCAGAGCACATTACGTGCTCAAAATTGCACTCGACATCTGTCGAGGCCCGCATATGGGCACGTTTTCTTTAACTCGACATATGTTGCGCGCCGATGGTTAAGGGTTAACCCGTGGAGCCCCGGCTAGTTTTGTAATGTTTGTTCACCAGAACCAGGCCGGTTTTCAAAAAATTGTTTTATTCCAGAAACAATAGCGAATGGGTTAGGAATGAAGGAAAAACCACAAAAAAATGCTCAAAAAGCTTTAACCCTCCTCTAGCGGGTGCTCTGTGGCCGTTTTGGGCCTTTCTGGGCCGTTCTGACTGCTATATCAACCATCAGTATGAAAGGAACTGTATTGCGCCGAAAACTAGGTGGAAATCGCTACACAATGACGCCACATACAGCTACGTAGCACTCGTGGAGCACTGACAGTGTTACCTCGAAGATGGAAGTTTAGCTGATTTTGCTACCTTGCTCACTTTTAGCGAACTATTGGTTACACTGTCATCCTCACGCGCGGTGGGGGAACTGGAGTTAGTGTGGGCCGGGAGGCCACAGATGTCGGACGTATGGATCATTACTATCCCACCCATTTTCACTCGATTTCCACCCTTTTTTCACCTGTTTTTTGCCAGTTTTTTCAACTCGACTTATGTGGTGAGCCGCTTTTTAAGGGTTAAAAATGGTCCTACAGAGCCCCCGAAAACGTATTTTACAAGAGTAAAAAATTGAAGGCAATTACCCAAAAAAAAACAGGTTATTGCGCGCTCACGCGCACGCACGTGGACTTTGAGAGTTTTCAACCATCGGCACAGTTGCGTGGGATACGTACACAGTTCCCATACAAATCTGAGCCCTCTTGAGTGGCTACACCTGAGGTTACGGTCGGCGCAATTAGGGTGATGCGTCAGGCGCGTCTCTGGGGCTGTGCGTTACATACATCGCCGACGCGTCAGACGCGTCGCTGGGGCTGTACGGGTTAAGGGGACTGTCCGCTTTTTTAACCCAAAAATCGTAGTTATTATTTTTTATTTTTTTTATACATACTGTAGAAGGCTGGCTATATATTCCCTCAACCTGTCTGTAAAAGTTGAATGCCGAAAATCGCTTCTAAGTGCATTATTTCGAGCTTTATATAAAGCTTTCGCAGGCTGAATATGGGCCTAATATACAGTACGCTACATGTATATATATATTTTTTTTTATAGGAATCATTACAAATTCATTTCATGTAATAGGACTAATATATATGTATAAATGACTAAAATGTAAATAGAAATAATTAAAAATACATTTACTGTAATAGGACTAGAGTTATTCTACTGAAAAACAGTTTTTAAAGTTTGCGAGGCTTTTTCCAACACGAAAATGTCAAAAAATTCCAACTCGGAAATAGTCATAATCGAAAAACAACTTGTCATACAGTAATGATTCATATACCATTGGAAAGCCCATAAAAAACTCTATAAATTTGTCAAGGGGAATTCTTTTAGCTACCCCCATGCATGCACAGCACATCTTCAAAGTTGCAAAACAAGTGAACAAATTTCAACCTAAAAATATATAGGCTAAAAATAAAACTAGATGAGATATACAAAAAATGGTTGACATGATTGTAGAAACACCTTTTGTGAGTTGATTGAACACAAAAAGAAAGACAATACACTAGATTGATGAGTAATATATCAATTATTGTAGTGTGTAATTTTGTCTAATTTTGACCCTAATTTTTGACATATATAAAAAACTATATAACCAATTTTCAATCTGATGGTACCAAACATTAGCTCTCACAGTCCTCTAAACGTATGCCAAATCTCATTTAAATCAGAGGAAGTTCACCGACACCCTAAGAGTAAATACCGGACGGTCCCTTAACCTCTCGGCTGCGCATGGGGGGTATGAGACACCACACGCCTGTGCGCACGTATTTGAGCTGTTCCCATTACTAACATCGTTATTTTACCATAAATATCGTTAATACTTATTTATATGCGCCTATTTTACCATTAATATGAAGATATTAACTAGTTACAACAATAAAACAAGTGGAAACAGTGTTTGGCTGGTCAAAATCGCGAAATGAAAGCGAGAGTGTGTGTGAGTGAGTGTGAGCCAACCTTCCACTCACGAAGCTTTGAGAGACACTGGAGGCACCTCTCAATTCTCTTCCTGACTTCTCCCCTAATTCCCACACTTGGTAACACTGATGACAACGCCCTGCTAGCAACTCGCTAATGTTAGCACAAAAATAGACCACAGAATAAGGGAATAACAGGGAAAATAGGTGATAATTGAAGGAGGGGGGGGGGGAAGGGGGGGATGTGGAGGAGTGATATTTGGAATGGCCTAGGGGCAAAAAAAAAAAAAAAAAAAAAAAAAAATTTCGGGGTGTTTTAAATGGATTTTTTTAGGCCCAGGATCTTAAGAGTCTTCCCGCAGTCGCCCGGGGAAACTCTTAAGAGTCTTCCCGCAGCTCCTGGGTTAAGTCCCAAATTAGAGGCGGACATCCGAGTTACAAAAACCAAGCCATAGCAAAAAATGACAAAGAAGAGACATATATACCAGGGAGCTTATGAAAAAGAGTGTAACTGGCTGGTGCATATTAAGAAAAGTCCAGTTACAAGCGTGTCAATTCAAATATGTCACATATACAGTACGACATTACATAGGTTGATATCCCAGTATGTATTGAGTACAGGTAGTGTTTGTTAGTTATTAGTGGCCCCTTCATCATTGATGATGCGCCTTACAATGGTAATGGCCAATCTTTGAACTTTAGGCTCGCCGTTCAAATGACCCGCCTAGGAGAGACAAATACGATTGCCACACATCGTGAGCGAAACACTCTTAAATATAACCCACTCACGGACTCGTCCTTATGATGTGGGTACCACTACTGGAAAAAAACAGGAAAAAATAATAAAATAAAAATTATTATTGGAAGTATTAACCCCTCAGACCCAGTTGGGCTCTGAGGCATCCATAAAAAACACCCGGCGGAACCCGGAAGGGCTCTGAGGCTCCGGCAGCTTGAAAGCCTGTAAGCTTGTTTTGAAAGCTGTCCGTCCGACGCATGTAAACAACAGCCGGTTGGACCGACGCCGCGCACTTCCGACCACAAGAAGGAGAGGCGTCCTTGTTCGTGTGTGCCTGTATGTTATTGTTAACCCGGGAACTGCCGGAAGACTCTTAAGAGTTCCCCCGGCGGACTGCGGGAAGACTCTTAGGAGTCAGAGAAAAAAAAAATCAACTCTAACCCATCCAGCACCAGCGACACGTCTGGCGCGTCGGCGATGTATGTAACGCACAGCCCCAGCGACGCGTCTGACGAGTCACCCTATTTGCTCCGACCGTAACTCAGGTGTAGCCACTCGAGAGGGCTCAGATTTGTATGGGAACTGTGTACGTATCCCACGCAACCGTGCTGATGGTTGAAAACTCTCAAAGTCCACGTGCGTGCGCGTGAGCGCGCAATAACCTGTTTTTTTGGGAAATTGCCTTCAATTTTTTACTCTTATAAAATACGTTTTCGGGGGCTCTGTAGGACCATTCTTTAAGCTTTTTGAGCGGTTTTTCGTGGTTTTTCCTTCATTCCTAACCCATTCGCTATTGTTTCTGGAATAAAAAAAAAAATTGAAAACCGGCCGGGTTCTGGTGAACAAAAAATACAAAACTAGCCGGGGCTCGACGGGTTAACCCTCTCACCACGGAAGGGTTCTTGAACGCCCATAAAAAAGCATATAACAGGTACCCGGAAGGGCTCTTGAACGCCCAGTGGTTGAAAGCCTGTGAGCTTCGTGTGCGAGGCGTCGGTCCGACGCATGTAAACAACAGCCGGCTGGACCGACGCCCCGCATCTCCGGCCACAAGAAGGAGAGCGTCGCTTGTTCGTGTGTGCCTGTATGTTGTTGTTAAGTATCGAAAAGTAGTGTAAAGTGGCTGTTTTGGCCATAAAGTTATCTCCAATGAAATCATCATCACAGCTCAACCAGTTGACTTAGAGAGCTCTACTTAATGCCATTCTACAGGTAAATAACACAGCTACGCTTGGGGATGCGCGGGAATGCGGGAAGCAGTCTGATTAACAAATATACGGTAGCCTAGCCTAGACGTTTTTCGGCCAAAACACCCGGGTTTCGAGGAATATATATATAATACATAGCCGGGGCTGGAGGGTTAAACATCGAAAAAAAAAAAAAAAAAAAATTTGCCCCTGGGCCATGCAAAATATCACTTCTCTACCTTCCCTCCTTCCCCACTTTCCTCCCCTCCTTCAGTTATCACCTATTTTCCCTGTTATTCCCTTATTCTGAGGTATATTTTCGTGCTAGCATTAGCGAGTTGGTAGCAGGGCGTTGTCATCACTGTTAGCAAGCGAGTGCAAGAGAGAGAGAGAGAGTATCGATCGACTGTGTCTCAGTGGCCTTGGGGGAAATTGGCGGGAAAGCAGGTTGCCTCACCCATACATTATATAACTCGCGGCCTGTATCTCCGATTTTGACCATCCAAACGCTATTTTCACTCGTTTTATTGTTGTTTCAGGTTAATACCTTTATAATCAACCCATAATAGGCGTGTATGGATAAGTATTAATGCTATACAGTATATGGTAAAATGAATATTTTAGTGATGGAAACAGCTCAAATACGTCAGCACAGGCAGAGGTGTCTAATTACCCCCATGCGCACTTCTTAGGTTAAGGGGAGGTTTTTAGTGAGTTTCCTAGACTTCCATCAAGCTTGAAATTACACCCCCTTGACCCCCTTTCAAGATAAATTTGTACATTTTTCGGTAGAAAAATGTCCCGGCCGAAGGCCGATTCCTCTTAAATTGCAGGCTCGCTATCGCTCGCCAGGAAAAAATTGACACCTAAATGGGACGAAAGGTCTTAAAAGTGACATAAATTGGGTGAAAGGTCTTAAAATTGCCAAACTAATGGGCGAACGTCTTAAAATCTCAAAAGCAATGGGGCTAAACATGAGGGAGAAGGGGGTAAAGAAAAAAGTCCCTCAAGTGGATATCTCCCCTTAAGTAGTGAAAAGTAATGATAAGTGGATGATATCGCCACAAAGTTATCTCCACGGAAATCGTCATCACAACTGAACCAGTTGACTTAGAGAGCTCTACTCAACGCCATTCTACAGGTATGAAACACATCTACACTTGGGGATGCGCGGGAATGCGGAAGCAATCAAAATAACAAAGATACGGTAGCCTAGGCGTAGACGTTTTTCAGCCAAAACCCCCGGGTTTCGGTATGGAATACATAGCCGGGTCTGAGGGGTTAAACATGGTCTAGCATGCTTCTCTTAGCGCTTCTCATGCTTCTGCTGTTATTCTGCGCGTCACCCAGCTCTTATCTGGGCGCATATGTCCTCCTAGGCGTTGTCGGGTTCGGACGTGTTGTCCTGAGGTATGCGCAGCCTCATTCATTCTTCTCCTGCCTCTTACTTGTGAGTCTTTTCTCATATGTATATGCTAGATGCTGAGGTCAGGGTAGCTTACAGATTAGTTAGGCTGTGTATACCTTCCAACTCGCCTTAGGAGACTGTTTTCCGGGTGTTTGGCAAGGTTTTGTCAGGAGTCCATGTTGTGATAAGGCATGGCCACCCTCCTCACCATTCCACCCGCCTCTCGCCTACCTCCAGCTCTCCTCACCCACTTCTTTTGTATCCTAACCTTAGCTACTACTACGTAATGATCAGACAGACCCCCCTCCAATACCCCTATACACCCTAGCATCCATCACAGATTTCTTCATTCTTTCATCCACACATACATAATCAATCAGTGACTTTCATTCCACCACTGTTTTATCCTTATTATTCTTCCTCCACACCACTTTCCATGTGTACCTGTGTATCATTCTGTGTCGGAAGAAGGTGTTGGCTATCCACAACCTCCTCCCCACACATACGTCCACAAGTGTACTACCATTCCCATTCACCTCTGACGGTACCCCCCACCACTCCATCAACTTTCCTATCACCCACCTTACCATTCATATCCCCAATCAGAAATATTTTTTCGTTCTTGTCAAACTTATCCAGGCACGCCTCCACATTCACCCAGAACTCCTCTTTCTCTCTTACTTTTTTATCCTCTGTCGAAACATATACACACACACAATCACCCACGTTTGTATTCCTACTTTCATTCTCACCCACACAATCCTTGAACCCACAGACCCATATTCTCTTACACACTCCTTCCATTTATTACTTACAAACAGACACGCACCTTCTCTTGTTGCTCCCTCACTCACTCCAGCACACACACCCATTCCACACTCCCACTCTCTCACATCTGAACCTTTCCATTTGGTCTCTGTCATCCCACATACATCCAGCCTGGCATTCACTTGCACTTCCAGAACCTCTCTCTCTTTTGTGCCATCATTCATGCCACTAACATTCCATGTAGCCACTCTCAGAATGTCCGAAGGAATGTCCGAAGGAATGTCCTAAGTCGGTCGTGGTTCGTCAACATAGGGTCCGTCCGCATCCGAGGCTGTTCGTTTGTTTTTCTTTGCTCGGGTATTTTTCACGGGTGGGGGTCGCAAGCCCACCGACCCAACCTCTTTTAGTCGCCTCTTACGACACGCAGAAGGCACCCGCCTTATATAATTTTTATGCTTTTCTCAATAAATAGTCTGAATGCTTTGCTGTGTTTTGCTACCACCTATTGTTCATTGTTCTGCATGAAGTTGTTCATATGAATGTCCCTCCTCAGGTCGTGGTATGCTAGGCTCTCCCATCATTGACGGAGAGAACCACTGATAAATTATGGGTTTGACAACCCGAAGGGAAGGAATGAAAACCTAATATTTAGCAGTGATTATGTAGTCAATGGCGGCTAGTGCCCTTCCTCCTTCCCCTTCCCCTTCCCATACACATGCCCAACTTGATATAACATTACAGTAAACCCTCGCTATCTCGGACTAATTGGGGGGAGACCCAGTCCGAGATGACCGAAAATCCGAGATGTCCGAAGTCCGACTTATGTCCGACTTAAGAAAGGGAAAATTCCGAATTAGAAGAGGAAAGTCTGCGTCACCAGAGAAATTGAGATTTTTATTTTTTTTATTTTTTATATCTACAGTATCTATTTAATGCATCTATCTCCCTTATACATATATATAACTATGTCTTATTTGGTCTTTTTTTTAATCTATGAATCAATTCTAATACAATGGAATTGAAAACAATATTACCCTTCTAACGCACAAATAATAAAATTAAAAAGAGAGTAAATAAAAATTTCTCCTTTGTCTTTCAGAAACATAAGTCCGTCTCGTATATGTTAGTATTTTATCGCTCTCTCGCCCCTAGCCACTCTCTCTCTATCTATTTATCTCTCTAATGCATCTAACTAACTCCCTTATACATTAACATAACTATGTCTTATTTGGACTTTTTGTAATCTATAAATAATTTCTAATGCGATGGAATTGAAAACAATATTATCCTTCTAGCACACAAATAATAACATGAAAAAGAGTCAATAAAAATGTCTCCTTTGTCTTTTCAGAACTACAGTAAACTTCCGTTAATCCGAAGGGCAGCGGACCGGCCCTCGTTCCGATTAGTGGATTTTTCGGATTATCGGACTTTACCCCTATGAACCTGTGTATGACGAAAACATTGAGGCATTAGGCCACCCAAATGACACAATGGTGCACACACACATATCATATGTTCATGAAATCACTTCAAAAGTTTACCATTGTCATTGTAGCCTATTACCTACTTCAAAACATTCAGATTAATGATCAAAGGAATCTGCTGATATAAACGTCTTCTTCTTCTTCCGTCTAATAGCGAGTTTGTCTTGCTCTTGAAGATCAGATCAGATGTGGTTCGGGAAGTAATGCCTTAACAACGGCACTTCCCTGAGAGGTTCTTGTAATTTTCATTTTGTGATTTTCCTTTTGTGACGTGCTCTGTTATATTATATTGTATTGAAAGCACCCTTGTCTTGTTGTCTTGAAAGCACCCTTGGGACGCTCCGATCACTGAACTATAAATAGTAGCGTATCGGAACGTCCAAAGGTGCGTTTTCAAGCTCAAGACTAATACGTCCAAAGGTGCGTTTTCAAGCTCAAGACTGAATGCGCTTGCAGAAAATGCGGTTCAAGCCAGTAGCGCATCGGAGCGTCCCAAGGATGCGTTCAAGAGCAAAACAAACTCTCTAGCAGACGATGTGGAAGAAGAAGAAGAAGGTGTTTACGTTTATATCAGTAGCTTCCTTTGACCATTAATCTGAATGTTTTGAAGTAGGTAATAGGCTACAATGACAATGGTAAACTTTTAAAGTGAATTCATGAACATATGATATGTGTGTGCTCCATTATGTGTCATTTGAGTGGAGTAATGCCTCAAAAAGGGGACTTTGGGACTTCTTGAAATTCGGACCATCGGGTGAATTCGGATTTGGCCTCAAATTGAAAAATTCGGACTATTGGGAGATTCGAATCATCGGTCGTCGGATTAACAGACTTTTACTGTAATTAAGTCCGTCTCATAATAGTTTGTGTTTATCGCTCACTTCCCCTTCTGCAACTCTCTTTCTATCTATCTTGTCTTTTCAGAACCAATTAAGTCCGTCTCATAATAGTTCGTGTTTATCGCTCACTCCCCCTCTGTAACTCTCTCTTTCTATCTATCTATCTCTCTAATGCATCTACATAACTCCCTTATACATTAACATAACTACCGGTATGTCTTATTTGGACTTTTTGTAATCTTTGAATCATTTTTAATGCAATGGAATTGAAAACAATATTATCCTTCTAGCACACAAATAATAACATGAAAAAGAGTCAATATAAAAGTCTCCTTTGTCTTTTCAGAACCAATTAAGTCCGTCTCATAATAGTTCGTGTTTATCGCTCACTCCCCCTCTGTAACTCTCTCTTGCTATCTATCTATCTCTCTAATGCATCTACGTAACTCCCTTATACATTAACATAACTATGTCTTATTTGGACTTCTTGTAATCTTTGAATCATTTCTAATGCAATGGAATTGAAAAATATAATAGCGGACATTTTCCGAATACAGTCGACGCTCGATTTAACGGACCCCGATACAACGGATTTCGGATTTAACGGACTCTGTCTGTAGCCGGACAATGGACCCAGCAACGGACAAAGTCCAATGCTCGAAAAAAAGTTGGAGCAAAGTCCGTTGCTCTATCTATTTATCTCTCTAATGCACCTACCTAAATCCCTTATACATTAACATAACTATGTCTTATTTGGACTTTTTGTAATCATTGAATCATTTCTAATGTGATGGAATTGAAAAATATAATATCCTTCCAGCACATAGATAAATAATAAATAAGATAGTCAACAAAATATTTCAACTCTCCCCTCCTTTTATCTTTCTCTCCTTTTCTCTCTTTCCCTGGCTTGTATCTATTCGGTCCCATTCAGCCAACTGTTTTGATATGTTTAATATGTTGGGTGGGTGCCCAACCCCGAAAGGGGTTGAAATAGGGGAGCTATCCCCCCGCCAAAGGCGGCTTTCTAGGGCCTTTCCTAGCTGTTGCTGAGAGGATTGGGTTCTAGTCAATGTGGTGATGGGCTGGTCTATCAGAGTGAGAACTGAGCGATCTCTGCCATACCCATAGCTTACTCTGACTGTGCCTTTTACTTGTATATTTTCTAGATCTCAAGTGACGGCGTCTCTTCCGTGGATTGACCTCCCAATCTACCAAGATTGGATGCCAAAGCGTCACATTTTTCCTTTGCCCCTCAATTTTCTCTTCATAATTGCTGAGGGGCACAGAGCCTTGGGTGGGGCTTTGGCTTTCCGGGTGTTTCCTCACCCTCCTCAGCTCCCCGCCATGGAGTGGCTTCGGTCACCCAGGTTTATTGTGGTCGGCAGGGAGGGTTGTGTGGGGGGCACTCGGTTATGGCCTTGGCCTTGCTCGGGGCCTTGGGGCTGTTCGGCCAGGCAGCTTGGGGAACAGCAACAACAACAACAACTCTCCCCTCCGTCCGATCAGAGACGGAAGATTTACGTTTGATAGATTTTTTGTTTATTTTTGTTTTTTTCCCTCGATATACACTCTTTCTATCTATCTATCTCTCTAATTCATCTACCTAAATCCCTTATACATTAACATAACTATGTCTTATTTGGACTTTTTGTAATCTTTGAATCATTTCTAATGGGATGGAATTGAAAAATATAATATCCTTCCAGCACATAGATAAACAATAAATAAGATAGTCAAAAAAATAGTTCAACCCTCCCCTCCGTCTAGGCGCCGAGCTTCCGAGACGGGAGATTTACGTTTGATAGATTTTTGTTTTTTTTTGTTCCCACGGTATAAACAAAATGATGGGGAAATATTATAACATGTTTTTAATTGACATTTGTGTCGTTTTTGCTGATTATGAGTTGGTGGAAAAAAAAATATTTAATTCTATCATATCGGAAATGATTCACAGATTATATAGAGACCAAATAACATACACTTTTAAGTGTGTTCAATAGTTTTGCATTATCAATAGGGTGTAGCACAAGGCTTATCAACATATCACAGTAACGGGGGTCGGGGTTGAGGCCGGGACGGGGAGGGGAGGGAGTAGGCCTACAGTGGATATACAGGGGATATCCTTCCTTTTTTGTTTTTTGTTTTTTTTCCCATGTGAAATTTATCATATCAATGACAAATACCACCTTTATTATGTTTTCAGGGACAGTACAGCACAACGTGTCCCTCAATCACAAAAAAAAAAAAAAAAAAAAACGAAGGCAATTTTCCAGCTACGGACTTTTTCCAGCAACGGACTCGGTCTCCCCCCTATTAGTCCGTTAAATCGAGCGTCGACTGTACAGTCTGGCCTGCCAATACGCGAGAATATGGGCGACACGCGAGGGCGCGGAATGAAAATTCGCGTATTAGCAATAGAGTATTATATGGGAATAAATGGATATGGGCGGCACTGACTCCAAGTTGTCTACTTTAGGCCTATTTATCTCCGTCAATTGCCACAAAAGGTACATATATGTATACATAAACATCCAAATCATAAGAAAATATAACAATAATAATAAACTCACCTTAAAATTAACAGTAACTGTAGATATGAAGGGTGGGGGCTCCGAGGCAGGGCCCCTCCGAGGCAGGGCGAGTTCAGCTAATGTGCCCCGGCCCCGGCCCCAGCCCCGGCCCCGGCCCCGGCCCCGGCATCATCATCGTCCGACGAACTATCCCTGGCATCTAGCACTCTGTTGAGGGCCAGGCGCCTTTGTTCCACCTGAACCTCCCTCATGAAGCCACCAAAATCATCGTCGGGCATGTCAACCTGAGCAGCCGAGCCTGCCGAGGTCGAAGGTTGGGGTTCGTCATCATCTTCTTGTTGAGGTTCTTGGCGGGCAAGGAATCTTGTCATTAAAGTTTGTCTCCTCTTGTTGACTTCCTGATGATGTTTGTCAGAATAAAAGCGGAAAACACTGTCAACGCCCAGCAGGACTTCATGTGTTCTCACAGGGCACTGCTCCACCGAGCGAAATCCTTCCTTGAGTTGGTCAACTAAAGCCAAGATTTCGCTCAGTTTACCTACAGACAGATCCATGTTAGCAGGTGCAGGGGCTGGTTCAACGTCGTTGTTCGGTTGTCGTGCTTGATGTGCTTGATCTTCGGCATCAATCTGCTCAATTGTGTCACCTTGAGTCTGTTGTTCACCTGCCTCAATAACCTCACGAATCTCCTCGGCTGTCACTGCCCCGAAACCAGCCACTGCGCGGGCCGCTTGAACTGCCTCTGCCTCTGCCTCGGTGACTGACTGGACTTTGTTGGCCTTGGGAGCACATAAATGAGGAGTAAGTGCTCGCCAGGCATGATTAATTGTGGCATCATTTATATCAGCCCATGCTAGAAGAAGGAAGTCGATTGCGTATTTGATGGTAAAAACACGCCAGAAGTGTGTCACGGTCATCTCTGCCTCTGCCTGTGGTGCCTGGGGTGCCGCTGCCTGGGGTGCCTCTGCTGCCGCTGCCTGGGGTGCCTCTGCTGCCGCTGCCTGGGGTGCCGCTGCCTGGGGTGCCGCTGCCTGGGGTGCCTCTGCCTGGGGTGCCTGTTCCTCATCAGACGATGATGCGAACTCCTGCTGCATAGCCAAAATCTCTTCATTGCTCTCTGTCTTCTGGCGTAGATAATTGTAGAGTCGTGTCTGGTAAAAGAGCTTCACATTCGATATGACTTCTTGGTCCAGTGGCTGTATGAGAGATGTTGTTTTTGGTGGCATGAAAACAATCTGTACGTCGGGATGTAGAGTCTCTAAATAGTGTGGGTGGCAAGGGGCGTTGTCCATCAATAACAGGGCCTTGAAAGGTAGGCCTAGTTGTTGGCATTTGAGGCGGGCGTCAGGAACAAATTGCTTGACAAGCCAGTCAGACATAATGGCACTAGTCATCCACCCATTAGCGCTCTTGTACCAATAAGTTCCAGTGTCATTCATGTCGCGCAGGTTCTTGTAACATCGAGGGTGGGCAGCTGTGTGCACCACTACAGGCCGCATCTTGTGGCTGCCGGAAAGGTTCACAGTAAACATGACAGTGAACCTTGACTTGTCTATCTTGCGGCCCTTTGCCTGTTTCACAGATTTGGCAAGATATGTAGATTTTGGCATACACTTGTATTGCAAGCCACTTTCATCCACATTATAAATCTGATCCTTTGTGTAGCCACCATCCTCGATTATGGTCTTCAACACCCCAGAAATGTGTCGGCTGCCACCACATCTGCAGACCCACGTTCTCCGGACACCTTGATGTTCCTTAGGTCCTTCCGTTTCATGAAGCCATGGAGCCAACCGTTGGATGCCTTAAAATTAAAATTCTGGCCAGACTTTGTCCTAGCACTTGCGGTGGTGTAGAAGAGTTTAGCCTGCTGTTTGATATAGGCCTTATCCACCGGGACTTGCTCACGGTGTTTGCGGGCTAGGAATGCTGCCAGGTATCGCTCCATGACCACCATAGCTGGATTGTTGCTCCTGCAACGTTGGTCCATCATGGCAGCACCATAGGACTTCACGATGGTGTTGATCTTTTCTCGGTTAGCCCAGATTGTTCTAACTGTCGATTCCGCTAAACCCATTGCTCGACCGATGGCTGAGTTTCCTTCTCCTTTTCCTTTTCTTTTGATGACCTCCAGCTTCATCTGGTGGGTGATAAGTTTGTTCTTGCGAGGGGGCATGATGATGGGGGCAAAAAACTATATCACTGCACACGAGTCGGACTGCTGTTGCGCGAGCGAGGACTGAGGGTAGACTGGCGTATCCCACAATGCCCTGCCCTGGCGTCCCTGCGCAGATGGATGCGCGGAATGGTGGGGGGCCTCGCGTATTAGCTGAACTCCCCGGAATTGCCCTTATATCGGCCCCGGATTCGCGTTTTAAAGGTACATCACGCGTTTTGAAAGTTTTGGGTATGATTCGACCCCCTCCTCGTGTATAAGGTGAATCGCGTATTAAAAGCTCGCGTATTGGCAGG
This sequence comes from Paralithodes platypus, assembly GCA_032716605.1. Classification (NCBI taxonomy): domain Eukaryota; kingdom Metazoa; phylum Arthropoda; class Malacostraca; order Decapoda; family Lithodidae; genus Paralithodes; species Paralithodes platypus. The sequence goes on from CM064525.1 coordinate 27,073,554, forward strand.
CCAGACTGTACTTATATAAAGTCCGACAACGTCAGAGACTGTCGGAACGATGACGGAAATGTCCGAAATACGGAAGTGCATGTCCGAGAGGCCGTAGCCAGTCCGACTAGTATGGGTTTCCGACTTCTAGAGGTCCGAGATGGCGAAGGTTTACTGTACAGAGGAGCACCGATCTTTGCGGCTAATTGGTGCCGAAAAAAACATGCAAAGATTGATTTCACGAAGATTTGGGCATTGTTCTTATGGGTAAAATGGTAATTGGTTCCAAATTCGTCTAAATAGTCACCCCTCAAGTACCCATTTTCCCCCAAATGCATCCAATATATACATATTCTGAGGAGAATTCTAATAAATACGTATTATAAGGAGATTACTTACCACACAGACTTTATTTTAAATCATTGTCATATACAGTGAGGTCTCGATATACATGGGTAACTTGTACCGTATACGTACCGTTTATATAAAAACCGTGTTTTAGAAATAAGTCCTTATGGGTATTAATTAATTCGTTCCAGCCACTTTCTAAAAGTCCCCCTTTTGACCCTTTTTGCCTACCTTCAGCCGACTTATATTACATTATACCACCAATATCATTTATGACAAAACATAGAATACATTAAGCATCAATAAGTACTGATTTGTACCTGTTGCTGACTTATTTGTGTGTATGGATGTGTTGACGTTCGGTAGATATCCCCTGCCGCTGTACTCCCTCGGACTCTCCCCCCGCTCCGTCCCGGCCTTAACCCCGACCCCGTTACTGTGATGAAGTTGATAAGCCTTGAGCTACAGCTCGTACATCGGCCCCTCCAGGTTCCCTGGCATAAATATCGTCCTCATCGAAACCAGAGAACAAAGAAATATTGTTTATCATTCATTATCATTCACCCGCCGGCTTTAGCACCGCCAACAGCTCCGCATCGCCACTGAGAAAACTCGATCCTAATTTGAGTATTTCATATCCCTATTCCCTTTATTCATTGCATGAACAGTAGTTAAGTGCTTGTTTAACCTCCACATAGTTCTGTAGTTGCCGTGCATGTTATTTTATTGCTTTTCTGACTGATAAACATTGTTGTTTACATTTGTTGTTGTTGTTCCCCAGGCTGTCTGGCCGAACAGCCCCAAGGTCTCGAGCAAGGCCAAGGCCATAAACGAGCGCCCCCACAAAATCCTCCCTGCTTACCACTAACAAAGCCCGGGTGACCGAAGCCACTCCAAGGCAGGGAGCTGAGGAGGGTGCGGAAACGCCCGGGAAACCAAAGCCCCACCCAAGGCCCTGTGCCCCTCAGCAATTATGAAAGGAAAGTTGAGGGGTAAGGGAAAAATGTGACGCTTTGGCTCCCAATCTGCCAACTTCTAGGTTGGCAGTAGGGAGGTCAATCCACGGAAAAGACGCCTTGAGATCTAGAAGATATAGAAGTAAAAGGAACAGTCAGAGTAAGCTATGGGTATGGCAGAGATCGCTCAGTTCTCACTCGGATAGACCAGCCCATCACCACATGACTAGAACCCAATCCTCTCAGCATCAGCTAGGAAAGGCCCTAGAAAGCCGCCTTTGGCGGGGGGGATAGCTCCCCTATTTCAACTCCTTTCGGGGTTGGGCACCCGCCCATGTTTACATTTGTTATCCTAGCTTGTAGCAGACGACGCACGCGCACCTCTAATCGACCTAGCTTTGTATTTTCTTATTAACTCTAGTAGTTATCGTATTCAGTATCCTACTGTAGCTATATACAGTCTGGCCTGCCAATACGCGAGAATATGGGCGACACGCGAGGGCGCGGAATGAAAATTCGCGTATTAGCAATAGAGTATTATATGGGAATAAATGGATATGGGCGGCACTGACTCCAAGTTGTCTACTTTAGGCCTATTTATCTCCGTCAATTGCCACAAAAGGTACATATATGTATACATAAACATCCAAATCATAAGAAAATATAACAATAATAATAAACTCACCTTAAAATTAACAGTAACTGTAGATATGAAGGGTGGGGGCTCCGAGGCAGGCCCCCTCCGAGGCAGGGCGAGTTCAGCTAATGTGCCCCGGCCCCGGCCCCAGCCCCGGCCCCGGCCCCGGCCCCGGCATCATCATCGTCCGACGAACTATCCCTGGCATCTAGCACTCTGTTGAGGGCCAGGCGCCTTTGTTCCACCTGAACCTCCCTCATGAAGCCACCAAAATCATCGTCGGGCATGTCAACCTGAGCAGCCGAGCCTGCCGAGGTCGAAGGTTGGGGTTCGTCATCATCTTCTTGTTGAGGTTCTTGGCGGGCAAGGAATCTTGTCATTAAAGTTTGTCTCCTCTTGTTGACTTCCTGATGATGTTTGTCAGAATAAAAGCGGAAAACACTGTCAACGCCCAGCAGGACTTCATGTGTTCTCACAGGGCACTGCTCCACCGAGCGAAATCCTTCCTTGAGTTGGTCAACTAAAGCCAAGATTTCGCTCAGTTTACCTACAGACAGATCCATGTTAGCAGGTGCAGGGGCTGGTTCAACGTCGTTGTTCGGTTGTCGTGCTTGATGTGCTTGATCTTCGGCATCAATCTGCTCAATTGTGTCACCTTGAGTCTGTTGTTCACCTGCCTCAATAACCTCACGAATCTCCTCGGCTGTCACTGCCCCGAAACCAGCCACTGCGCGGGCCGCTTGAACTGCCTCTGCCTCTGCCTCGGTGACTGACTGGACTTTGTTGGCCTTGGGAGCACATAAATGAGGAGTAAGTGCTCGCCAGGCATGATTAATTGTGGCATCATTTATATCAGCCCATGCTAGAAGAAGGAAGTCGATTGCGTATTTGATGGTAAAAACACGCCAGAAGTGTGTCACGGTCATCTCTGCCTCTGCCTGTGGTGCCTGGGGTGCCGCTGCCTGGGGTGCCTCTGCTGCCGCTGCCTGGGGTGCCTCTGCTGCCGCTGCCTGGGGTGCCGCTGCCTGGGGTGCCGCTGCCTGGGGTGCCTCTGCCTGGGGTGCCTGTTCCTCATCAGACGATGATGCGAACTCCTGCTGCATAGCCAAAATCTCTTCATTGCTCTCTGTCTTCTGGCGTAGATAATTGTAGAGTCGTGTCTGGTAAAAGAGCTTCACATTCGATATGACTTCTTGGTCCAGTGGCTGTATGAGAGATGTTGTTTTTGGTGGCATGAAAACAATCTGTACGTCGGGATGTAGAGTCTCTAAATAGTGTGGGTGGCAAGGGGCGTTGTCCATCAATAACAGGGCCTTGAAAGGTAGGCCTAGTTGTTGGCATTTGAGGCGGGCGTCAGGAACAAATTGCTTGACAAGCCAGTCAGACATAATGGCACTAGTCATCCACCCATTAGCGCTCTTGTACCAATAAGTTCCAGTGTCATTCATGTCGCGCAGGTTCTTGTAACATCGAGGGTGGGCAGCTGTGTGCACCACTACAGGCCGCATCTTGTGGCTGCCGGAAAGGTTCACAGTAAACATGACAGTGAACCTTGACTTGTCTATCTTGCGGCCCTTTGCCTGTTTCACAGATTTGGCAAGATATGTAGATTTGGCATACACTTGTATTGCAAGCCACTTTCATCCACATTATAAATCTGATCCTTTGTGTAGCCACCATCCTCGATTATGGTCTTCAACACCCCAGGAAATGTGTCGGCTGCCACCACATCTGCAGACCCACGTTCTCCGGACACCTTGATGTTCCTTAGGTCCTTCCGTTTCATGAAGCCATGGAGCCAACCGTTGGATGCCTTAAAATTAAAATTCTGGCCAGACTTTGTCCTAGCACTTGCGGTGGTGTAGAAGAGTTTAGCCTGCTGTTTGATATAGGCCTTATCCACCGGGACTTGCTCACGGTGTTTGCGGGCTAGGAATGCTGCCAGGTATCGCTCCATGACCACCATAGCTGGATTGTTGCTCCTGCAACGTTGGTCCATCATGGCAGCACCATAGGACTTCACGATGGTGTTGATCTTTTCTCGGTTAGCCCAGATTGTTCTAACTGTCGATTCCGCTAAACCCATTGCTCGACCGATGGCTGAGTTTCCTTCTCCTTTTCCTTTTCTTTTGATGACCTCCAGCTTCATCTGGTGGGTGATAAGTTTGTTCTTGCGAGGGGGCATGATGATGGGGGCTAAGTTATATATCACTGCACACGAGTCGGACTGCTGTTGCGCGAGCGAGGACTGAGGGTAGACTGGCGTATCCCACAATGCCCTGCCCTGGCGTCCCTGCGCAGATGGATGCGCGGAATGGTGGGGGGCCTCGCGTATTAGCTGAACTCCCCGGAATTGCCCTTATATCGGCCCCGGATTCGCGTTTTAAAGGTACATCACGCGTTTTGAAAGTTTTGGGTATGATTCGACCCCCTCCTCGTGTATAAGGTGAATCGCGTATTAAAAGCTCGCGTATTGGCAGGCCAGACTGTATATATATCTGTAATTTTAGTTGTTGCTTGCATGATCTTGTAGTAACCTTTGACTGATAACTTTGTTTATCTAAATATAATCCTGCTTGACTAGCCTACAGTGACACCAGCGCCATCTGTTGATACAGTACTGTATATTAACCCCTTGTGTGCAGTTACACTTTATTCTTATATAATCTCTATTTGGTGAATTGTACAGTATATTTAGTTACATATTCTATTATATATATATATTTGTTTTGCTTTTTTAGGTAGGTTATCACCCCTGGTAGCCTACTTCTGCATATTTCATACTTTTTGTTTTTGGTTATTTTTGTTTTCGGTTAGTCTAGGCTATCATCCCTGGTGGCCTATTTCTGCGTACTTCAATTTTTAAATTTTCAGTTAGGCTATCACCGCTGGTGGCCTATTTCTGCGTACCGGTATTGCATAATTTTTGTTTTCGGTTAGGATAGGCTATAACCCCTGGTGGCCTATTTCTGTTTAAATAAAAATAAAATTATTTTCGGTTCGGCTATCACTGCGTATTCAAATTTAATTTTGTTTTGTTTTAATTTTCGGTTAGGCTATCACCGCTGATAACCTATTTGTGCGTATTTCAACATTTTTGTTTTCGGTTAGGCCTATTTAACCCTCCAGCCACGGCTATGTATTATATATATATTCCCCGAAACCCGGGGGTTTTGGCCGAAAAACGTCTAGCCTAGGCTACCGTATCTTTGTTATTCTGACTGCTTCCGCATTCCCGCGCATCCCCAAGCGTAGATATGTTTCTTACCTGTAGAATGGCGTTAAGTAGAGCTCTCTAAGTCAACTGGTTCAGTTGTGATGATGATTTCATTGGAGATAACTTTATGGCAAAAACAGCCACTTTACACTACTTTTCGATACTTAACAACAACATACAGGCACATACGAACAAGCGACGCTCTCCTTCTTGTGGCCGGAGATGCGGGGCGTCGGTCCAGCCAGCTGTTGTTTACATGCATCGGACCGACGACTCGCACACCAAGCTCACAGGCCTTCAACCACTGGGCGTTAAATAGCCCTTCCGGGCAGCTCTGATATGGTTTTTTATGGGCGTTCAAGAGCCGGAACGAAGGGTTAAGTAAGTGAAGTGACCTGAAGGGAGTGAAGTGTTTTTAAATTGAGATAAGTGTTTTTAACCCTTGGTTCCCGGAAGGGCTCTTGAACGTCCATAAAAAAGCATACCAGAGCTGCCCGGAAGGGCTCTTTAACGCCCAGTGGTAGAAAGCCTGTGAGCTTGGTGTGCGAGGCGTCGATCCGACGCATGTAAACAACAGCCGGCTGGACCGACGCCCCGCATCTCCGGCCACAAGAAGGAGAGCGTCGCTTGTTCGTGTGTGCCTGTATGTTGTTGTTAAGTATCGAAAAGTAGAGTAAAGTGGCTGTTTTTGCCATAAAGTTATCTCCAATGAAATCATCATAACAACTGAACCAGTTGACTTAGAGAGCTCTACTTAACGCCATTCTACAGGTAAGAAACACATATACGCTTGGGGATGCGCGGGAATGCGGAAGCAGTCAGAATAACAAAGATACGGTAGCCTAGGCTAGACGTTTTTCGGCCAAAACTCCCGGTTTTCGGGGAATATATATATAATACATAGCCGGGGCTGGAGGGTTAAAGTGAGTTTAGTGTTTTTAAAGTGAGTTAAGTGTTTTTAAGTGAGTGAAGTGATCCGAAGAAAGTGATCGTCACCATGCCTCGTGCCTGTACGAACTGCGTCGGTAGGTTTGGTGCTTCCATGTTTGCTCCTGCCGATCCACAAGTCTGCCGACTCTGCCAGCAACGAGAGGATTTGACAGCAAAATTGGATGAAACCCACAACAAGATCAATGCCCTCACCAGGAAGCTGGAATCACTCCCAAGAGTTTGTAACACTCAACATTGGAGTATCACTAACTCCAATTGTTTCAACTCCAGCATCCACCACCGCCCCAACGTCATCTGCCAACAATCCAACACCTGCAGCAGATGCTTCTGACGAACCTGAGCCGACATCAAACCAGGACAGCTGGCCTGTTCACCTTAGTCTCTCCCCCACTCATCGTGCAAGAAGCCTGCTAGCACGAACAGTACCAACCCCTCGCCCACGTTCTAACCACTCCTCTCCCTGACCTGTACGCAGAGACCCGCCACCACAGGTTTCTGGATTTACACCAGTGAGGAACAGTGCACGGCCAACGCAGAAAAGGTCTCATCTACCAGTCACAATGTCAAACAGATTTGAGATATTGATAGAGATGGAAGACGAACCAGAAGAGACCAGGCTCGTTGGGGATTCCATCCTACGAGGACAGGTCGAAGAGTTCTGCGACAGAGTCCCAAATCGACGAAAAAGATTTTGAATCCCAGGAGCTGGACTGGACTACATTGTGGAAGCCTTCGAAGATACCACAAAAGATGCAAATGAAAATACCCTTTTTGTCATCCATGCTGGTTCAAATGACGTCATGCGCACCAGATCTGAAGAGTTGATGGAGAAATATCGCAAGATGATCCAGCACTACAAAAACAAGTCAAGGAATATCATCATCTCAGGCATTCTCCCCAAGATCGACACACCTGACAAATTCTACGACAAGGCCTTCAGCACAAATAGCCGACTAAAATATTTGTGTCTGAGGGAAGAAGTTGAATTCATCAACCTCTGGGACAACTTCTACAACCAGCCTACTCTGTTCCGCAAGGATGGCACTCATCTAAACCCTGTGGGTTCAGCACGCATGGGTCGTCTCCTACACGAAGCAGTCCGCAGCCATGGATCAAAAAACGCCATCCGAGAAGAAGCAGCAGTGACATAAATCATCCAACGCCAAGCAAAAAACAGAGGCAACCGAGGACCACCAGCGATAAGGACCGAAGACAGCGAGGACCGAGGACAGCCATGAACATAAATGTAGATCCGACAAGAACAGCCATCAACATAAATGTAGATCCGACAAGAACCAAAAATATTATTAAAGAGCGTTCCGTGAGTTCTAAAATAACAAATTTAAACGTTTTCTATGCAAACGCTCGTAGCATATGCAATAAATTTTCAGATTTAGAGGAGCTAGTGTTTACAGAAAATTATGATGTGATTGGCATAACAGAATCTTGGCTCAATACAGAAGATAGAGACTTTTTAGCAGAGTATTCACTTCCCGTTATGTAATGTTTGAGAAAAGCCGAATAAATCAAAATGGAGGTGGCGTTTTACTTTATATCAAAGTAAGTCTTAACCCTACCCTCTTGTCAAAACCTCAAACTGTGAACGTCGACACATCTTTTGTGCTAATAAAGAATAATAAAGGTACAAAAATAATACTTGCATTAATATACAGACCTCCAGCTCAATCAGTGCAAACTGACCGAGAAATTTACGAACAAATTGCAGATGTAAGTAACTCACAAGATACCGTAATTTTTGGCGACTTTAATTTACCTGTGACCAAGTGGGGCGATACTCTTACTTCACACTCCGGACATGACTTGTATACGAACTTGCAAGAGAGTTCGCTTTATCAATTTGTTCGAACGCCGACCCGTGGTAATAACGTTCTTGACATTGTACTTGCAACAAAAGAAGAATTAATAGAGAATTTAAATGTTGGTGATAAATTCAGTAACAGCGACCATCGTACGATAACTTTCACTTTAAAGTTTACTAGTAACGAACCAAATAGTAGCATCGCAAAAGTCCCTAATTTCAAGAAAGCAAACTTCCATAAACTTAGAGCTATGTTTAAAGAAACTGACTGGAGCTTTTTAATTAACAATAACGACATAAATACATCTTGGAAGTTATTCGAAACCACTTACCTAAAAGCAGTGCAAGACTGCATACCATCGAAAATACGGCGTCCAGGCCATAATAATAAGCCCAAATGGTGGAATAAAGATATTTCAAACTGCCTGCTTGCTAAAAAATTTGCTAATGATCGATTAAAATCCTCACAAAATGACGAAGAACGGGTGAAATTTGTAGAGCTACGACGCAAAGCCAAAAAGTTAATTAAGCAAAGTAAAAAGACCTTAGAGTTACATATTGCGAATCAAAGTAAAACAAACCCGAAAGAATTCTATAGTTATATCAGAAAGAAAAAAGTAGTTACTTCAACTGTTGGACTGTTAGTCGATGAAAATGGAGAATACACCAAAGACGAAGTACAAATGAGTAATGCCCTCAATACCTTCTTTGCATCAGTTTTTACAACAGAAGACCTCAGTGATATCCCTACACCATCGCCGATTCAGATTGATAATTCAGATGTTCTAAGCAATATCACCGTTACAGAGAGAGAAGTATTGAATTGTTTAGATAAACTCAAGGTAAATAAAAACGCCTGGACCTGATACAATCTCGCCTAGAGTTCTAAAGGAAGCTAAGGATGAGCTCTCCAAACCACTGACATTACTATTCAATAAATCCTTGCAGTCTGGAACTATGCCTGATCAGTGGAAGCTAGCCAACGTAACACCGATATTCAAAAAAGGCAGCAAATCCCTACCCAGTAACTATCGTCCAATTAGCTTAACCTCAGTTGTATGTAAAATGCTAGAAACGGTCATAAGAGACAGACTCGTAAATCACTTAGAGGAAAATAACATACTTAAAGATACTCAACACGGCTTTCGTAAAAAAAAATCCTGTTTAACAAACCTCTTAGACTTCTTCCACGATATCCTCAACCTCTACGATGAGAGTAAAGCTGTAGATATTATATACAGTACCTTGATTTTCAAAAGGCCTTTGACAAAGTTCCCCACAAACGTTTACTGCTAAAACTAAAAGCGCATGGAATACAAGACGGTGTGTTGAAATGGATAGAAAATTGGCTCAGCGACAGAAAGCAAAGAGTAGTCATAAACGGTAAGGCATCTAAATGGACCAATGTAATTAGCGGGGTACCCCAGGGATCGGTACTAGGTCCAATTCTCTTTCTAATTTACATCAACGACATAGATGAGGGTCTCACCTGTACAATCTCAAAATTTGCTGACGATACAAAAATTGCAAATAGCGTACTCTCAAAAGAACAAGTTGACGATATGCAACACAATCTAGATAAATTGTCATGTTGGGCCCAAATTTGGCAAATGAGTTTCAATGCGGATAAATGTAAAGTATTAGGGCCTTTCCTAGCTGATGCTGAGAGGATTGGGTTCTAGTCATGTGGTGATGGGCTGGTCTATCAGAGTGAGAACTGAGCGATCTCTGCCATACCCATAGCTTACTCTGACTGTTCCTTTAACTTATATATTTTCTAGATCTCAAGTGACGGCGTCTTTTCCGTGGATTGACCTCCCAATCTACCAAGATTGGAAGCCAAAGCGTCACATTTTTCCCTTACCCCTCAACTTTCTCTTCATAATTGCTGAGGGGCACAGGGCCCTGGGTGGGGCTTTGGTTTCCCAGGCGTTTCTGCACCCTTCTCAGCTCCCCGCCATGGAGTGGCTTCGGTCACCCAGGCTTTATTGTGGTCGGCAGGGAGGGTTCTGTGGGGGCGCTCGGTTATGGCCCTGGAATTGCTCGGGACCTTGGGGCTGTTCGGCCAGGCAGCTTGGGGAACAACAACAACAACAACAACTACATATCGGATACCTAAATGAGAAAGCAAACTATTCGATGAATGGTACTCAGCTTAAGAATGTAAACAGAGAAACCGATCTGGGAGTAACAATATCGAGTAACCTAAAACCGAGTCAACAATGTTCAGAAGTTGTTAAGAAGGCAAACAAAATAATTGGCTTTATAGGCAGGTCATTTGAGCATAAATCCAAAGAAGTTATCCTAACCCTTTACAATTCCTTAGTCCGCCCTCTTCTGGAATACTGCGTTCAATCATGGTGCCCTTATTACCAAAAAGATATAAACAAGCTAGAACGAGTTCAACGTAGAGTTACCAAAATGATACCTAGCCTAAAGAACAAACCATACGAAGAGCGTCTTAGAGAATTAAATCTATTTCCTTTAACCCAGCGCAGATTAAGAGGTGACTTAATTCAGGTGTTCAAAATCATCAAAGGCATCGACAATATGGACTGTAGTAAGTACTTCACTATCGACCAATCTAATTACACGCGTGGAAACGGTTGCAAAATTATTGGTAAATCTTTTAACTCACACGAATCTAAGAATTTCTTCTTCAATCGAGTTGTCAACTTGTGGAATGGGCTTCCCCGAAACGTTATAGACTGCATCACCGTTGATTCATTTAAACTCCGCCTAGACAAATATCTCGCATCAAACCCGCGACTGACTGCGTTTGTAAATGAATAACTTTATTATATCCCCCCCTCAGTTACTAACCCATCTGTCCCCTACTAACTTCCTAATCCTGCCACGGACATTAGTTCCAGGGCAGTAATTCCCTTTCCAATGTTCCCTTACCCACTCTAAACCACTGTTTGGACACTTGATCCTCAGTGTTTTGGAGGACAAGCAACCTAGAAGGGTCACTAGATCTGTTGTTGCTTGATATCCTTTATACTCCTTTGTACTCCTTTATTATCATCATCAGACTGGTTGTCACTGTCGGGGACGCTCCCTCCCTTCCCCTCTCTTTATTATAGTTCAATAGACCAGAAAGTAGAGAAGAAGTTATGGCCCTATTGAGAATGTTAAACTATTGAGCAAACTTAAAAGTGTACCGGGTATGTTATTTGGTCTCTATATAATTTGTGAATCATTTCCGATATGATGGAATTAAAGAAAACATTTTCCCACCCACTCATAATCAGTAAAAATTACACAAATGTCAATTAAAAACATGTTACAATATTTCCCTATCATTTTGTGTAGACACTTTCAAGGCGAAAATATACCGTGGGAAAAAAACAATAAATAAACAAAATGTAAATCTTCCGATCGGAGGGTCGGCGCCATCCTGTCTGGGAGAAGACGGTGGAAAATCCTTTGTTGACTTTCTTATTTCTTGTTTATCTATGTGCTGGAAGGATATTATATTTTTCAATTTCATCGCATTAGAAATGATTCATAGATTACAAAAATACCAAATAAGATAGCCTATATATATAGTTATGTTAATGTATAAGGGAGATAGATAGATGCATTAGATAGATAGATAGATAGAGAGAGAGAGAGTGAGTGAGTGAGTGTTGCTAGCTGCAAGTGATCGATAATGTGCGAACATAAATGAGACGGACTTAAGTTTCTGAAAAGACAAAGGAGACATTTTTATTGACTCTTTTTAATTTTATTATGTGTGTTGGAAGGATAATATTTTTTTCAATTTCATGGTATTAGAAATGATTCATAGATAAAAAAAAAAACAAATAAGACATAGTTATATTTATGTATAAGGGAGATAGATGCATTAGATAGATAGACAGACAGACATTTGATGCATAAATATAATTCTTAATAATTTATATAGGTCCTATACCTAGGCTTGGGCCGCCACCCGTGTATGATACTGACTTTTCCGTGTTGTGGCCGACTTTCGAACTTTTGGGATTACCGTGTCCAAATGAAACCGTGTATATAGAACGCGTGTATATCGAGACCTGACTGTATATCCTAGCCTAACTCAGTCATATTTCCACGGCCTTCGTCCGACATCGTAGGCACGCTTGACTGGCCTTTGCTCTCTGTTTTGATGGTCCCTGACATTCGTTTCCTTCATTGCTACCACCAGGCTCACCATCCCTATCACCAGATGTACTAGAGGCCATAATAAATGCGTAAAATCCGAGGTTTGGGCACAAAAAAGCTTGTAAACGGCTGGTTTTTCAACACAATGGCGAGTGGACTGTGAGCGTCTGTCTAGTGTTGACATCATAAAGATGGTGGCAGCAACTTACGCAAGTGACGCTCGGATGTCTGATTCACTTGGATTTCGTCTCTAAGCAGCAAACACCATGGCAATGGCAGATTCTTGGAGTTAAGTTAACTTGTTTGTTTATTTTTGTTTATGTTGAGTTTTTAATTATTTTTGCTCTTTTTTCGGGTTTCGACTGGGATTTTTGCGCGAACATACTGTACGTGTCTACCGCGAAGATTAAAAAAGCGAAGACTGTTCCACTGTAGAGGAAGAATAATGCAAGATTGTGCATCTTGGCAACTGTATGGGAAGCTGCGAGGACAAAAGGGCGGATGGATTGCAAACCTGGCGGCACGTTCAAACTGATTATTACTATTTTACTTTTATTTCTAGTGACTTCTGCAACAATGACGTTCCTTAGGAGTGTTATGGTTCTCGACCGACAGTTATATAAGTTCAAACCGGGTCCATAGGGACCCGGAAGATGCCATATATTACATATAGGCTCTTACGTCATTGACTACGGAACCACTGCTAAATATTAGGTTTTCCTTCCTTCCCTTCGGGTTGTCAAACCTATATTTTAGGAAAGGTGGGGAGACATCATGGCATCCTATGTTCAGGAGGCGATTGCCTTCTACACGTAAAAAAATCCCGAAATACGTCCTTCACTAGCGTAAATACTTTCTAATGCATTCTATACAACCCAAATATAACTCAGGACTCGCTAGGGAAGGCTAGGTGACGAGAGGAGAACGATAAGTGGATGCAACACAGAGCAAAAGTACAGTCCATCCTCCAAATATGGGAGTTTGAAATATGATATCCTCCACATATGCGAGGGAGGTCAAAATTGGAAAAAATATAATATTCCACATTTGCGAGGTCGATTCCAAATGTGTGAACCAGCCCGTAGAATTATAAGGGAAATCCGTCATTTCCTTTAAATTTGCGACCCCCTAATCCACATTTGCGGCTGTGTTGGCCGAGGAGGACGAGCGGGGTGGGGGAGAGAGAGGCGGTGAGGCCCAGTAGGGGTGCCTCGCCTCGCCTCAGAACCCAAATGTCAAGCCAATTAATAGTCCTAAGCCAACAAGCACTCTGCCAATAACGACTTATAAAATAAAATTTTCGGCAATAAAGTCAAGTCAGAATAGTTACCCACTCTCTAAAATAACGTTTGGATTCATGTAAATAACGGTTATTTCACGGGAAATAACAAGGCGCACCTTGGAGAGCGTTTGGTTTTCCACCATCTTGATGACCCTGAAGTTGAAGTTGTATTTTTACCACCAAATAGAACCTCCAAAATTCAGCCACTTGATCAAGAAGTTATAGCAAATGCCAAGTTGTTGTACTGTACTATAAATTTGTCCATGACAAGATGAGGAAGGAAACTGACAAACAAGAAGAAATGAAAGAAATTGCTGAAATTGTGAGCAGTAGCGAGGAGGAGGATACACCCCTCGCCGCCTCCCCTGCTCAAAGTCAACCCTCCACCTCCACTGCTCCACACTTTCCACACCGCTCCACTTCTCCACCAGCAACCTCTGCCATAATGATTGTATGTATAAACGTGTCCCACAACCGTTATAAATGTATTAACTAATAAGGAAATTCGGCGGGTGCCGCCCATAAGTAAATATTCCCATAAGCTACGTTGTTTGAAATTTGCGAGGTCGCATGTCGCCCATAATCTCGCAAATTTGGAGGATGGACTGTAAACAAGTTTGTACGAAGCGATCGCCAACCAATGAAGAACGCTCAGGAAGCAAGGCAAACGAGATGACGCGCTTGATGACAACAGGCTTATGGGAGGCGCACAGTAACACAACAGCTTTATTTATTTATTTAAAATATTTAAAGTAATGTTTTCCTTTTTTATTGTTTTCTTTATTGTTTTACTATTTTTTACATATAATTAATTTATAGTGGCATCCATGACAAATGACATCCCATAGGTTTTTCAGTGTCGCCTATGAAGATTATTGTAATTTGTTGGTTGGCGTTTGGGGTCTACCAGTTGGGTTAAATAGGGCTAAATAGATTTATTGGCACTACTTCATTTGACGTAGGAGCCACTAATAAATATTCTAAGTGATAAACAATAAAGCCTTGTTTGATAAATGAGACACCAAAATGACTTTCTACAGGTCTCTAATAGGAATGAAATTATTGAGATACCAGTAGTGTATATACCTTTTTGAATAGTTCCAGAGAGTTTTCCTAGCTTGAATTAAATTGTTTAATGCTAGTCCTACTTTCCTTGATTTCTCAGGTGGTGAGGTGAGTGATCAATCATGGTGGGTCGGCAGCAGCCCGGACCGCTGGTGAAGTTGTCAACCACCGCAGCCGCACACTGGCTCATCTCACACCTCCTAGCCACACCTCACCCAAATCAGGTTATCTTCACTTTACTTTACTTTTACTAATCTCATCTCACCCATGCTGGACATTGGTTTATCTCACACTCACCAGATTATCTTTACTTCACTTTATTCCAGTTTTCTTCCCTTCACTATTCCAATGTAAAGAAAAGAGCTCAAGGTTAATGAGGTGGATATGAGACAGCAGTATTGTGAGTATTTGTGTATTGAAGTAAAATGTGTAAGAGGATCAATTCTAATTGCCTCTATATATAGAAGCCCAAATAATAGCAGGGGAGAGGATGATAACCTACTGAAAGCAATGGAGGAGATAGATAATAGAGAACAAATATAAAATTTTGATTGGAGATTTCAATTTGCCAAGAATCAACTGGGCAAATTGTACTACTCCAGCGGGACAGGGTAGCCTGGAAAATAAGTTTATAGAGAAAGTGAGAGATTGTTTTTTGACGCAACATATTGTAGAGATGACAAGATATAGAGATGGGACGCAGGGGAGTGTACTTGATTTGATTTTTAGCAATGAAGAGGATATAGTGGAACATGTTAATGTGGATAGCCCTATAGGTCGTAGTGACCATGCCTGTATAAGCTTTAGTTGTAACATTAAATCGGAGAGGGATAATAGAAGCAATAGAAAAATATACATGTATGATAGAGCAGATTATGAGCTGCTGAGACGGTGTTTGGACATTGACTGGGGGGAATATTTGAACGGTGAAGACGCTGAAGGAATGTGGAGGAAAATTAGAGTCAAACTGGAGAATGCTGTATCCAAAAGTGTACCAGTAAGGGAATATAAGGATAAAACAAAATTGAGGAAAAGAACTAACCCAGAATTGCCAATGAAAAGAAAGCTTTGGATATTGATTAGAAGAAAGAAACGATTGTGGGAAAGATTAAAATTGTTAAAAAAGAACAGGGGGTCTAGTATAGAGGCTAAGGAAGTGGATCTGGAACGCAGACAAATAAACAATAAAATAAGGTGGGAAACAAGGAGGGGGGTGAAGGAGAGGGAGAGAGAGATAGCTAGAAATGTGAAGGATAATCCAAAAATATTCTGGAAGTACATTCAGGAAAAGTTAACAAGAAGAGTAGGGATCCCAGAGCTGGTGGGGGGGTTGAATGATGGGAGTAGAGCGGAGACTGATAAGGAGAAAGCAGAGGTGCTGGGGAAATACTTTGGGGGGGTACTAACAGTGGAGTCGGAGGATGCAGTGCCTACTATTCCCATCAAACAGGCACTGGCACTGGAACTAATAGAGTTTTCCCATGCTAGAATAAGAAGGGCTATAGAAAAAATGAACAGAAGTAAGTCACCGGGACCGGATGGGATACACCCAAGAATCATAAAGGAAGGAGGGGAGATGTTAGTAGAGCCATTGAAAATGTTATTTGAGGTATCGTTTAATACAGGACAAATCCCGATGGACTGGAGAGAGGCGAACATAACAGCTATATTTAAGAAGGGAAAGAGAAATGACCCAGGGAATTATAGACCAGTCAGTTTGACAAGTGTTGTGTGTAAACTAATGGAAACGGTAATTAGAGAAGGAATAATGGATCATATGAAGTCAAACCAACTTTTCAGTGGGAGACAGTTCGGATTCTTGCCGGGGAGGTCGACGGTACTACAGCTAATTAAGGTGGTAGATGATTGGATGCAAATTCTAGAAGATGGTGATGTAATAGACGTGGTATATTGCGATTTTATGAAGGCCTTCGATAAGGTCCCACATAAAAGGTTAATAGAGAAAGTTAGAAGCTATAATATAGGGGAGAAATGTGTGAAATGGATAGAAGCCTTCCTGAAAGATCGGAGACAGAGGGTACTGGTGAATGGAATAGGCTCGGGGTGGAGGGAAATTACAAGTGGGGTACCTCAGGGATCTGTGTTGGGACCACTGCTGTTCGTTATATTTATCAACGACTTGCCTGAAGTTATAACTAATGGAAGTGAGGTATACCTGTATGCGGATGACACTAAACTGTATAGAAGAGTGAGGAGTAAGGAAGATAAGGGTTTGCTTCAAGGAGATGTGGAGGGCATGAAGGGATGGTCTGAGCATTGGTTAATGCCTTTTCATCCAAAAAAATGCAAGTACATGCGGATTGGGACCAGCAAGATAGACAAGGTAGGATACAGTATGTATGAAGCGATGGAGGAAGTGAGTGCAGAAAAGGATATAGGAGTAGTGATAGACAATAAGTTAAATTTCTCAGAACATTTAGCGGAAAAGATAAACAAAGCCAATAGAATTGTAGGGCTGATAAGGAGGACATTTGTGTCACTTGATGAAGAAATCTTCAGGAATCTATATACAGCGCTGGTTAGGCCGCATCTGGAATATGCAAACCAGGTGTGGGCTCCATATATGGTAAAGGATATAGAAGCAGTGGAGAAAGTGCAGAGGAGAGCTAGCAAGCTGGTACCAACGTTGAAGAACGCGGGCTATGAGCAGAGGTTGAGGACACTGGGGCTTCCGACACTGGCATATAGGAGAAAGAGAGGGGATATGATAGAGACTTTTAAGATAGTGTCAGGAAAGTACGATGAGGATGTGTGTGAAGGTATCTTCTTGATGCGGGAGGGAACAAGAACGAGAGGACACTCTAAGAAAATTTACAAAGAAAGAAATAGGATTGAGAAGGCAAAGAACTCATTTTGTGATAGAGTGGTAAATGAGTGGAACGCACTGCCCCAGTATGTAGTCGATTCCGAATCAATAAGGGAGTTTGAAAGTAATCTTGATAAAGCATGGGGAAGACAAGACTTGAAGTTTGATTATAAAACAAAAATACAGAATAGTAAAAATGTTGCGTCTGCTACCGCCGCCGCCAACACCGTGAACGACCGCAGCAGTGCAAGTACTGGTAATGAGCTGGATACACAGGCATAGTTTGCCTTTTTCCAGAGGATCTACTGTAAGAAACTGTAAGAAAATGTTAATACGCCTAACGGCCTTATTGGGCTATCCTTAGTTGGAATTATGCAAAGCTGGTACATGTCATATTTGTAACATATTATGTTGTACCAACATTGTAAAATGCTAACTGAATAAATATTATTATTATTATTATTATCACTTTACTCTTATTTCACTTTAATTAATTTCATATTATTCATGTCACATGTACAACAGAATGGAATGTAACAATATGAGAATGGTGAGATAAATGTGTGGGACCAAATTGCAAGGTAGGATGTTTAGTGAAGAGCTGAGGAGATGGCTAGGTATCAAGAGTATCAGTGATGAGATGCGTACAAGCAGGCTTGAGTGGTTTGGGCATGTGGAGAAGAAGCTAAATTCGATGAGAAGATGCAAGCCTGTGAACGTGGAGGGAGCTGTACCAAGTGGTAGACCTAGAAAGATGTGGGATCAGACCATACTGTCTGATCTTCTTATAGTATGGCCTTTGCTCTTTCTTTTCATGTATAACCCATTACAGTAAACCGTGGTGATGGGCTGGTCTATCAGAGTGAGAACTGAGCGATCTCTGCCATACCCATAGCTTACTCTGACTGTTCCTTTAACTTATATATTTTCTAGATCTCAAGTGACGGCGTCTTTTCCGTGGATTGACCTCCCAATCTACCAAGATTGGAAGCCAAAGTGTCACATTTTTCTCTTGCCTCTCAACTTTCTCTTCATAATTGCTGAGGGGCACAGGGCCCTGGGTGGGGCTTTGGTTTCCCGGGCGTTTCCGCACCCTCCTCAGCTCCCCGCCATGGAGTGGCTTCAGTCACCCAGGCTTTATTGTGGTCGGCAGGGAGGGTTCTGTGGGGGCGCTCGGTTATGGCCTTGGAATTGCTCGGGGCCTTGGGGCTGTTCGGCCAGGCAGCTTGGGGAACAACAACAACAACAACAACAGTAAACCCTCGCTAACTCGGACTAATTGGGGGGAGACCACTTCCGAGATGCCCGATTTTCCGAGATGTCCGAGGTCTGACTTATTTCTTACAGTTTCTTACAGTAGATCCTCTGGAAAAGGCAAACTAGGCCTGTGTATCCAGCTCAGTACCAGTACAGTCAGGACCCCCAATACACGATTCCACAATGCGCGAAAACCCTAATACACGAGTTACCCCTCGAAAATAACATTAATTAATTAAACATTCATTACGCGAGGTGGTACCACAATACACGAATCGAGAGCTAAGAAGGGGCCAAATCCGCTATTCCCGCTTGATACGCGAGCACGTCTACGTTTCGCGAGGCCCAGGCGTAGCTCCGAAAAGAGAACAAGACGGGCATACGCCTGCCTTCCCTCCCGCTTACCCTCCCTCCCACAGTCCCGCTCATAGCCGTGCGGAGTGACCAAACGTTTGTAGTGCCTGCCACTTTTTTCGCCATGCCACGCCAATATAAGAAGATAACACACAAAATGAAGGTGGAAGTGTTGGATCGCAAGAAAAAAGGAGAAGGAAACTGTGCAATAGGCTTGTCAGAGTAAACTGTTCGTACGATTTGGTCAGGGAGGGAGAAGTTGGAGAAAATCGTGAAGTCCTACGGTCCTAGTCCTAGCCTATCTACTACTAATTTTAAGGTAAGGTTTCATATTTTTATTCATTGTTCTTCTTATATATAAGATATAGACTGTACTGTAGAGCCAAAAATGTC
Organism: Paralithodes platypus; assembly: GCA_032716605.1. Lineage (NCBI taxonomy): Eukaryota > Metazoa > Arthropoda > Malacostraca > Decapoda > Lithodidae > Paralithodes > Paralithodes platypus. The sequence continues at coordinate 27,092,767 of CM064525.1, forward strand.
GAAAATAGGGCCAAAAATGTCGAAAATAGGCCATAATTGAGAGATGTCACCCAATCTAATTATTCCCATTTAAAGTTAGTTCCACAATACACGAATTCACAATACGCGATGCCTCCTGTCACCCATATTCTCGCGAATTGGGGGTCCTGACTGTACTTGCACTGCTGCGGTCGTTCATGGTGTTGGCGGCGGCGGTAGCAGACGCAACATTTTTACTATTCTGTATTTTTGCTTTATAATCAAACTTCAAATCTTGTCTTCCCCATGCTTTATCAAGATTACTTTCAAACTCCCTTATTGATTCGGAATCGACTACATACTGGGGCAGTGCGTTCCACTCATTTACCACTCTATCACAAAATGAGTTCTTTGCCTTCTCAAGCCTATTTCTTTCTTTGTAAATTTTCTTAGAGTGTCCTCTCGTTCTTGTTCCCTCCCGCATCAAGAAGATACCTTCACACACATCCTCATACTTTCCTGACACTATCTTAAAAGTCTCTATCATATCCCCTCTCTTTCTCCTATATGCCAGTGTCGGAAGCCCCAGTGTCCTCAACCTCTGCTCATAGCCCGTGTTCTTCAACGTTGGTACTAGTTTGCTAGCTCTCCTCTGCACTTTCTCCACTGCTTCTATATCCTTTACCATATATGGAGCCCACACCTGGTTCGCATATTCCAGGTGCGGCATAACCAGCGCTGTATAGAGATTCCTGAAGATTTCTTCGTCAAGTGACACAAATGTCCTCCTTATCAGCCCTACAATTCTATTGGCTTTGTTTATCTTTTCCGGTAAATGTTCTGAGAAATTTAACTTATTGTCTATCACTACTCCTATATCCTTTTCTGCATTCACTTCCTCCATCGCTTCATACATACTGTATCCTACCTTGTCTATCTTGCTTGTCCCAATCCGCATGTACTTGCATTTTTTTGGATGAAAAGGCATTAACCAATGCTCAGACCATCCCTTCATGCCCTCCACATCTCCTTGAAGCAAACCCACATCTTCCTTACTCCTCACTCTTCTATACAGCTTAGTGTCATTCGCATACAGGTATACCTCACTTCCATTAGTTATAACTTCAGGCAAGTTGTTGATAAATATAACGAACAGTAGTGGTCCCAACACAGATCCCTGAGGTACCCCACTTGTAATTTCCCTCCACCCCGAGCCTATTCCATTCACCAGTACCCTCTGTCTCCGATCTTTCAGGAAGGCTTCTATCCATTTCACACATTTCTCCCCTATATTATAGCTTCTAATTTTCTCTATTAACCTTTTATGTGGGACCTTATCGAAGGCCTTCATAAAATCACAATATACCACGTCTATTACATCACCATCCTCTAGAATTTGCATCCAATCATCTACCACCTTAATTAGCTGTAGTACCGTCGACCTCCCCGGCAAGAATCCGAACTGTCTCCCACTGAAAAGTTGGTTTGATTTCATATGCTCCATTATTCCTTCTCTAATTACCGTTTCCATTAGTTTACACACAACACTTGTCAAACTGACTGGTCTATAATTTCCTGGGTCATTTCTCTTTCCCTTCTTAAATATAGCTGTTATGTTCGCCTCTCTCCAGTCCATCGGGATTTGTCCTGTATTAAACGATACCTCAAATAACATTTTCAATGGCTCTACTAACATCTCACCTCCTTCCTTTATGATTCTTGGCTGTATCTCATCCGGTCCCGGGGACTTACTTCTGTTCATTTTTTCTATAGCCCTTCTTATTCTAGCATGGGAAAACTCTATTAGTTCTAGTGCCGGTGCCTGTTTGATGGGAATAGTAGGCACTGCATCATCCGACTCCACTGTTAGTACCCCCGCAAAGTATTTCCCCAGCACCTCTGCTTTCTCCTTATCAGTCTCCGCTCTACTCCCATCATCCAACCCCCCTACCAACTCTGGGATCCCTACTCTTCTTGTTAACTTTTCCTGAATGTACTTCCAGAATATTTTTGGATTATCCTTCACATTTCTAGCAATCTCTCTCTCCCTCTCCTTCACCCCCCTCCTTGTCTCCCACCTTATTTTATTGTTTATTTGTCTGCGTTCCAGATCCACTTCTTTAGCTGAACTATACTAGACCCCCTGTTCTTTTTTAACATTTTAGTCTTTCCCACAATCGTTTCTTTCTTCTAATCAATGTCCAAAGCTTTCTTTTCATTGGCAATGCTGGGTTCGTTCTTTTCCTCAATTTTGTTTTATCCTTATATTCCCTTACTGGTACACTTTTGGATACAGCATTCTCCAGTTTGACTCTAATTTTCCTCCACATTCCTTCAGCGTCTTCACCGTTCAAGTATTCCTCCCAGTCAATGTCCAAACACCGTCTCAGCAGCTCATAATCTGCTCTATCATACATGTATATTTTTTTGTATTGCTTCTATTATCCCTCTCTGTTTTAATATTGCAACTAAAGCTTATACAGGCATGGTCACTACGACCTATAGAGCTATCCACATTGATATGTTCCACTATATCCTCCTCATTGCTAAAAATCAAATCAAGTACACTCCCCTGCATCCCATTTCTATATCTTGTCATCTCTGTAATATGTTGCGTTAAAAAACAATCTCTCACTTTCTCTATAAACTTGTTTTCCAGGCTAAACTGTCCCGCTGGAGTAGTACAATTTGCCCAGTTGATCCTTGGCAAAATGAAATCTCCAATCAAAATTTTATATTTGTTCTCTCTATTATCTATTTCCTCCATTGCTTTCAGTAGGTTATCATCCTCTTCCCTACTATTATTTGGGCTTCTATATATAGAGGCAATTAGAATTGATCCTCTTGCACATTTTACTTCAATACACAAATACTCACAATACTGCTGTCTCATATCCACCTCATTAACCTTGAGCTCTTTTCTTACATAAATAAACAGTCCTCTTCCGACCTCTGCTCTAATAGCATTCCTCTCATATAACTCAAAACCCTCCAAACTATACTCCACCAGTTCCCTTTCAATTCTAGCATTTTTTGGTCTTACTTCCTGTAAGGCTAAGCCATCAGGTTTTTCTTCTTCATCCTGCAACCTACATATCAGTTCTCTTTTCTTGTCCTTGGGTAAACACATCCACATTACTAAACATAATCCTTAACCCCTCCAACCCGGAAGGGCTCTTGAACACCCATAACAAACTCGGCCCGCGCAACCCGGAAGGGCTCTTGAACGCCCATTGCTTGCGTGCGTGCTTTCGAATGCCGCGCGTACATTTTTGGTATCGTGGGACGGTAGGTGGCGCCACCAGGCGTAAACGACGCCACAGCAACAGTATCTACCCCGACGCGATCATGGACAGTACGCCAAATAGTGATTCCGCTGTGTCCGATACCGTGCTTCCTACGACGCCCTTGCTAGTTCGTCGCGCCTTACCCCGACGCCATCGCCTAAATGTGTTATCTCCCGGAGGTATTGAGACGACATTGAGACTATATGAGCGTGCTGATGCCAAGTATATTGTTGATGATATAGTCAGTGACGACTCCAGTAATTATAAGTCGAGTGATTATGGCCATGAGAGTGAGAAAGAAGAGCAATTCCTGGGATTTGCGAGAGCACATGACAGTGATGAGAGTGATGAAGGTGATGTACCAGTTGTTGAGGAAGCTGGTTTACCTAAAGACAGTGAACTTGAGAGAGTGAGTGAGTGGAAGAGTTCAAGGTCACTCACCAAATTTCGCATAAGTGACACGACGCCAAGCCCTTCCCCAGGTAAATCGCCTTTCAAGCTACACTTATATAGGCAGAAAATACTTGAGAAGGCGGCCGCGGAAGCTAGGGAACAAGCCAAAATACTTGGTGAGGATGAGGCTGTGAGTGAGGGTGAGCGTGGTGACCCTTCTCGCCCTCCATTGTCTCCCTTATCTACCCACGCCACCCAAGATGGCCCGGATGCCCCGCATTCTTCCCCACCACCCCCACCACTGCCAAGGGTTGAGAACCCCCCACTTTCGGCCTATTTGCCTCCTAGGTCCCCCGACAGGAGACATACTGCTGCCGAAAAGGGGAAAGGCAGGAAATATACCAAAAAAATTAAGAAAAGTAAGAGAGATTTGTTCGAGGCTCCCGCGGCGGCGTCCACCCCTGCCGGCCCCAGCCATACGTCCCCGCAACTTTCCCCACGGTCCTCCCCACCTCTCCCGCCTTCAACATGTCTTCCTGAAGAAGTCTTTGAGCTCGCATCACCAATACCTGGGCCTAGTGACAGTGAAACATTGCTTTCTGTCACTCGTCGCAGGCCAAGGAGCCCAGGACCTCGGGGGGACACAGCCTCACCTGCCACTCCTTCCCCACCTCGCCCACCCGCACGCCGCCTACGCATCACTGGTTCCCCGCCAGATTATGTTGGGGCCACTGATGATGAAGGGCACCTCTCTGAAGACTTGGCCATGATTACATAGGTCCACCGTCAGGGCAAGATGACCACTCTGACGATGACTATATGGACATCGACAACCCTCGACCCATCCGCTTGGCCCGGCGTCGTGCTGCCCGTCGTGCTGGCCGCCGCCCTGGCCGACGCCCTCGCCGCCCTAGGGCGCGCGCCTCCCGAGTTGGCCGTGGGCATGCTGGGCCACCAGCTGGAGCTCCTCGTCAGCGTAGACAAGACCCATTCTACGTTTTTCAGTGGCAAGACGTAGTTGATGGGGATGGATACAACCCTGATGTGCCAGCTTTTGATGAGGTACTGGAGGGTTCAGGCATTACCCCCAATTTTCCTGCAGGCCCCAATGCTCCACCACACGAACTATTTGAGGCCTTCTTTGATGAGGAGGTGGTAGGCTATGTTGTCAAAGAGACAAATAAGCAGCACCAATTCCAGGTCCACTTTTTGGGCAAGGTGACCAAGGGCCACATGAGGCAGTGGACCCCAGTGACTCATAAAGAGTTCATGGTGTTCCTGGCACTCACCATGCTAATGCCTCATGTCAAGAAGCATAGGTTGCCTGACTATTGGATCACCAATGATCTGATATCCACCCCTGCCTTCGGGAAATATATGTCTCGCGACCGGTACCTTGATATCCTCGCAGCGCTCCATCTTGTCACCAACCTTGACGTCCACCTCCCAGACAAGCTGTGGAAGATTAGGACGTTGTACGAGATGATGCGAGAACGCTTCACCTCCTACTTCAAGCCCTTCCGCAAGGTCGTCATTGACGAGTCTCTTGTGCTGTTCCGGGGAAAACTCAGCTTCCGGCAGTACATCCCCTCAAAAAGACATCGCTTTGGCATAAAATTCTTTGTGCTGTGCGACTGCCAAACTGGCTATGTCCTGGACTTCCTGGTCTACAGCGGCAAGGAAGGGGACTTGCTTGTGGACCCCCTCATTGGCTTTGGCGGAGCAGTGGTGCAATCCATGATGGACCGCTACTTTCATAAGAATCACGTCCTCTACACGGACAATTATTACACGTCCCCCACTCTCTCACAGTACCTGCATGAGCGCAAGACGGGGACTGTAGGCACAGTACGAGGGAAAAGGAAGGGCATGCCACCTTTCTGGCTATCCACTGGCACGACCAGCGGAAGGTCAACCTCCTGACCACCATCCACAAGGGGGAAATGGTGGAGACTGGCAAGGTGGATCGCCGCACCCAGGCCAGGGTGACCAAGCCCGATGCTGTCCTGGACTACAACATCAACATGAGGCTGGTGGACAAGTCCGACATGCATATAGGCTTCATTGACTGCCTGCGTACCTCGTGCAGATGGTACAAAAAGTTCTTTCTGCATATGGTGGACATGTCAGTTCTGAATGCCTACAACATATACAAGCTTCGGAATGTGAACACACCCATGAAGTTCAATAGCCTGCGGAGGTTCCAAAAGCAGGTGTTGACGGAGCTCCTGGAGAAGTATGCTACGCCACAGAGGGCAGTGGCACATCCTGGGCCCGCCGTTATTGACCGCTTGCAGTGTGCTCAATACTTGATTAGGCACAGGCTTGGTTCCCTGCCTCAGAATGAATCAGGAAGAACGCAGCAGAAGCGGTGCCATGTCTGCTACAACAGCAGGGTGAGGCCGAGGCCAGGTAAAAAGTCAACCATGGAGTGTGTGGAGTGCAAGGTGGCACTCTGTGCTTTAGAGTGCTTCTTTGATTACCACTCCAAGCTGGAGTTCTAATAATCATACTGAAATTGCCAAATAAAATGACAATATGTACACTATAATTATATATAGGCAAAAAGATGAAGAAAACCTATTTATTGTAATACAAAAGTCATGTATTATGAGAAAATTGATACAAATACAATTACACCATAATATGTGAAAGTGACACATATGTATATACCAAGTGACATTCATATGATTAGAACCTATAGAAATATATAAATCAGTGAAAAAAGACACAATAAATTGTATATAAAACGTTTACAAATCATATAACTAAGTGAAAGTGACACAAGACCTAATATTTGATGGCCAAAGTATAAACACCTGTGATAACTAATAATCAGTGCCTAATACAACAATAACCTACCTCAATTACTAATAAAATGTACGGTATCGAGTGAAAATGAGCATTATCAGTGACACTCTCTAAAGCATATTTGTCGAAGTGAAAGTGACACAAGACCTAATATTTGATGGCCAAAGTATAATAAACACCTGTGATAACGAATAATCAGTGCCTAATACAACAATAACCTACCTCAATTACTAATAAAATGTACGGTATCGAGTGAAAATGAGCATTATCAGTGACAGTGACACTCTCTAAAGCATATTTGTCAAAGTGAAAGTGACACAAGACCTAATATTTGATGGCCAAAGTATAATTAACACCTGTGATAATGAATAATCAGTGCCTAATACAACAATAACCTACCTCAATTACTAATAAAATGTACGGTATCGAGTGAAAATGAGCATTATCAGTGACACTCTCTAAAGCATATTTGTCAAAGTGAAAGTGACACAAGACCTAATATTTGATGGCCAAAGTATAATAAACACCTGTGATAACGAATAATCAGTGCCTAATACAACAATAACCTACCTCAATTACTAATAAAATGTACGGTATCGAGTGAAAATTAGCAATATCAGTGACAGTGATACCCTAATAAACATACTTTATATAATTGGCCTCAAAATAACTATAAAAATATCAAATAAACATCACATTCTCAATATCAAACACTAAAATCGTCTAAGGGAGATAAATACTTTGGCGCGACGAGCGGCTAGGTGCGTCGTAGCCATGGCCGGGGCGACGCGTCCGAACGCGGGAAGAATTTGCCGCCGAAAAGCACTCGTTTTCCCGCGCTCACCATTATGCAACCAGAGGGGCTAGAGACCTCTACTCAATGCCATTCGACAGAGGAAGGTTTGTGGAACATTATTCTTTTTTATTCATAACATTACATGCCATATTCATCGACTTACAGAGTAGTTAACATAGCCCAAAGATCGTCAAAACACCCGGTACCGCAGCACAGTCGCGAGCTATAGCCCCCGGGGCTGGAGGGTTAATCCATCTACCATTCCTTCAGCAACTACACCATCCCGCTCCTCCTGTCCGTACCCTACTCCCCCCTTAGCACTACTGGGTCTGCAACTTTGTCTCCTGTCTCTCCCTGTGACACCTCCACCCTGTTCTCCTCCTACCTCACAACTCCTATCACATTCTCTTCCCTCCCTGATCTCCCCCTCCCTTCTATTCGTATAAACCACTTCTTCAATTTGCCGTCCCTCACTCTCCAGTAAAAATTTCTCTTATCCTCCTCACCCAACTTTCCATTATTTTCATCAGCCTTTTCTTGTAATTCCTTTAACCCGGGAACTGCGGGAAGACTCTTAAGAGTTCCCCCGGCGGACTGCGGGAAGACTTAAGAGTCAGGGAAAAAAAAAATCAATTTAAAACACCGATTATTTTTATTTTTATTTTTTTTTTTATGCCCCTGGGCCATGCAAAATATCACTCCTCTACCTCCCCTCCTTCCCCACTTTCCTCCCCTCCTTCAGTTATCACCTATTTTCCCTGTTATTCCCTTATTCTGTGGTATATTTTCGTGCTAACATTAGCGAGTTGCAAGCAGGGCATTGTCATCACTGTTAGCAAGCGAGTGCAAGAGAGAGAGAGAGAGTATCGATCGACAGTGTCTCTCCAGACTTGGGGAAAAGTGGCGGGTAAGAGGTTGCCTCAGGCATACATTATGTAACTCCCGGCCTATATCGCCGATTTTGACCATCCAAACGCTGTTTCCACTTGTTTTATTGTTGTAACAGGTTAATACCTTTATAATCAACCTATAATAGGTGCATATGGAGAAGTATTAATGATATTTATGGTAAAATAAATATTTTAGTGATGGAAACAGCTCAAATATGTGCGCACAGGCAGAGGTGTCTCATACCCCCCATGCGCACTTCAGAGGTTAAGAGAGGGAAAATTCCGAATTATAAGAGGAAAGTCTGCGTCTGAGAAAATTGAGATAATTTTTTTGTTTAATGTGAAATTCATCATATTAATGACAAATATGAACCTTATTATGTTTTCAGGGACAGTACAGTACATAGTAATAAATATTAACACAATAATTAAAAGGCACAGGCTTCAATTATTCCTAAAATCACTTAAAACCGAGTGAGAGAACATTGTAAACCGGACACAAATCCCGCCCAACTCTGAATTTTCCGAGATATACAGGGACATTTCCGAGAGGCCTATGCCATTCCGAGAAGTGCGGGTTTCTGAGTAAAAAGAGTCCGAGTTAGCGGGGATTTACTGTACTGTACAAAAAACAGAGCGATAATATATGTTTTTGGTCAAGTGGCTAGCCTGAGAGTGATGAGTAGAGTCAAGCGTAGTGGAAAGTAACTTATTAAGTTTCTAGCCAGCATGAAGGGTTAATAGTGAAGCATAACAACTCAAGTGAATTGTACCCCTAGCTAGTGAACACTATGCTCATAGTATGCTGTAATAATGAAACAAGTTAATATGAGGAGGGCTGTGAAAGAGAAAAGGAGATGCTTCAAAGCATGGAAGAAAGAAGGCAGCAAGGAGGAATACCAGGCAACTAAATGAACTACCAAAAGAGTTATTTACAATGCTAAAAATCGCATTAAGGACCTGGTCCTCGAACAAGTGTGTAACACTGACAATCCCAATGGGATCTTCAACCTAGCTAGGCGAGTTAAAAATGACAGTAGGGATATTATAGGTGAACAGTGTGTTAGAAACAATAATGGGAAGATTGTGTATGCAGAAAATGAAATCAGAGAAGCATGGAAGGCACACTATGAACAATTGCTAAATGTAGAGTTTGAATGGGATAAGGAACAGCTTAGTATCGAAAACCAATATCTGGGCCCCCTCCTTTGATAGCACCAGCTGTAGTGAGCAACGCAATCAATAAAATGAAGGACAGTAAAGCTCCAGGTTGCTCTGACATTGTCGCTGAGATGATAAAAGCCTCAGGGGAGACTGGTGTAAAGTTAGTCACTGAGTTGATAAACACCATTATTAAAGATGAGAAAATCCCAGAGGATTGGCTCAAAAGTGTAATAGTAAATATTAATTAAAATGTAAAACTTGCAAACTAAACAAACCAAAATTGGGACAAGGACAATATAAAGTCAAATTAAATTATCAAAATCGCTATGTGGAAACAACGCTTACTAAAATGAAAATTATTAAATAAAAGAACACAATCCACCACATAGGGTGTACATTACTACATGAGCAAGTTAATCTGTTTCCCAAGCAAACTAATCGCACATATAACAACGCACTATCGTCACGTTAAAGGAAGTAGTCAAGTTTGGGAAGTCCGGGACGTTCTGGCAAATTTTACTAAACTCTGCATGAATAAAGAAACTAAATGTTAAATGTCAAAATATTATTTAAAATCAAATTTGCAACATGACAAGACATTAACAATAGTACAAAATACAAATATTGATAAGATAACTATACTATTACAAAATAATATATAAAATACAGTACGGCACTCACTAACGATAGTGCTATCGGGTAGGTATCTGTAAGCATAGCATGCCTCAAGTGACCCCTATCAATAACTACCCTACAAATAACCTACATTTATAGCACAAATAAACTAAGGAAATCGCAAAAGTAAGCAATTGATACTATCGACAATGAATACATATAATATAAAGACAAATAATTGCAAATATGAAGTAACAACAGATTTAAACAAAGAGTACTCTTTAACAAGAACAATAAATTTAAAAAATCATCAATATTAATATTAATAATAGAAAAAGAAAAAGATAAACAATAAATACAGACAAAAAACAATAAATACAGACAAAAAGTAAGCAGAGGTTATACAAGAAACTTCAAGTTAAAAATGCTTGATTAAAATTATTGATGTCAAATTTTAGAATACAGTCACAATAATTGACCCTAAAAAGATTAAATTTATGGAACAATTTACTTGCCTCAGAACCTCTGTCCACTAAGAGTCTGTATAGTAACCTAGCTCTAGCCCAAAAGTCATCTACTTTAGTACAGATTTTACAAAATCTTATTAATATTATTTTTATTAATCTCACCACCACACCCCCAATGAAATTAATTAAAGTATATATGATCCACCGGGATTCGAACCCGGGTTATCACACACATATTTTTGCCACCTTAACCATTACACCACCAGGACGGTTAAAGGTTTATGCACACGCCTACGACTTATTATCCATTCTCGAATACTGGATATTAATCTAATCATGTTCATATTCCCAACCGCACTATAATTGAGAATAAAAACAATTATAAGTTATTTTACTATCGATATTACTACTAGGGAAAGGAAAGTTTATTACGTTAAAATTAAAATCATCAACTTTGTGATATACTTTAAGTATGCACTGTTCATTAACAATCTCTATATTTATATCAAGAAAATTTTCAACTTTATAATTTACGTTACATTGTGTGAGGGGAATAGAATTAGGGTAAATAAGTTTAGCAACTTGATTAAAATTTAACAAATTGCAAACAAGAATATCATCAATATATCTACTATTATTACTTAACAGTTTAGCAAGTGCTAATTTTTCTGGGATTTTATTTTTCTTGCTACTGTCAACTAAGTCTTTTATATATTTAAATTCTAAAGCAAGCAAGAATATGTCTGCAATTAAAGGGCTAGCATTTCCACCCATAGGAATTCCTAATATTTGTTTGAAAATGTACGGCCCGAATCTAACATAAGTATTGAAAAGGAGGAATTTAAGGGCATTTTTAAGTTTAGTTCTATCAAAATATACAGAACTAGTGGGAGTAGAGCTAAGTGATGCATTATTAAAATATGTATAAACATTTATGAAATAATTACAAAGGAATATACAAAGGAAAAGGTGATGCGCTAGATAGAGGAAATTATAGGGGCCTGAAAATGCTTGACCAAATCATGAAGGTCTGTGAGAGAGTCCTTGAGGGTTTGATTAGGCAAAGCATCTCTATTGATGATATACAGTTTGGTTTTATGCCAGGACGAGGTACAACCGATGCTATCTTCATAGTCAGGCAGATACAGGAAAGATACGTACTAAAAGGCAAGGATCTTTACTTTGTGTTTGTAGACCTGGAGAAGGCCTTTGATAGGGTGCCTAGAGATGTTGTGCAGTGGGCTATGAGGAAACTTGGTGTGGAAGAGTGGCTGGTGCGTGTGATAATGAAGATGTATGAGGATTCGCGAAGTGCAGTGAGGGTGAAGGGTGTATTTACCTAATTGTATTTACCTAATTGTTGTTGTTGTTGTTGTTGTTCCCTAAGCTGCCTGGCCGAACAGCCCCGAGTCCCTGAGAAAGGCCATGGCCACGATCGGGCTTTCCCACAGAGCTCTCATTGAGTGTAGATTGTGTTGTTGGCGTAAGTGGTTGTGTGAAATGCAGTCTTCTATGATGTGTTTAATGGTATGGGGTGCTGTGTTACATCCCGGGCAGGCGTCGACAACGGAGTCATCCAGTCTCTTCTGATAGCTCAGGAGAGCTGGATGGTGTCCGCATCTCAGCCTGGCCAGGTGGACTCTGTCCTCGCGAGGAAGGGAGGATTCGGAAGGATGGATTTCGGGAGGTCGTGCATGCAGCTGCGTGTTGTCTGTGAGTGAGTGGATGGATCGGTGAGAGATATGAGTATGGATGTGCTTCTGGAAGTTGGTTCGGGGTGGGCAGGGAGGGAGAGAGGACAATAATTGTGTGTGATACCGTGTGCTGGGTGTTGTTTTGATATTTCTTGGTGTCTGTGGGTGTGTTGCCATGTAGTTTAGTGGGTGGTCTTGGTTCGTGGAGGCTGCTGCCAGGAATTGAGTGCCTCTCATGTCCAGATGGTCTTTGACTTTGAGGATTTTGGTTTCTTGATGTAGGTGATCTGTGGGTGCAGTAGCTGTGCAGCCTGTAATGATCTTCAGGGCTTTGTTTTGAATAGTCTGTAAGGTCTTATGATGTGTTTCAGCTAGGTTAGAAGCCCAGGCTGGGCTTGCGTATTCCATCACTGATCTTATGTATTGTTTATATACTGTGGTGGTAGTTTCTTTGTTGTGTCCAAATTTTGTGTGAGCAAGTGACCTGAGGGCATTAAGTCTGGGTGTCAGTTTCTTTTTAATGTTTGTGGTGTGCTGTTTGAATGTCATATGAGTATCATATGTTACTCCTAGGATTTTGGGTGTGTGTGTATGTGTTAGGGGTGTGTTGTTTATGGTGAGTTGAGGGATGTATTCGTGTTCTCCTGTCCAACTTGTGAGCAGGGTTGCGGTGGATTTGGCTGGGGCTAGATTAAGTCTGTTTGTAGTGCACCAGCCATGTAGTGTGTTGAGATAGGGTTGAAGGAGATCTGTTGCTCTTTTTGGGTCATGGTGTGTGCATGTGAGTGTTATGTCATCTGCATAGGAGGCTAAGTTTATTTGGGGCGTATTGGGTGTAGTTATATCGTGCATGTACAGATTGAAGAGTGCGGGCGATAGGACGGATCCTTGTGGGACTCCGTTTGGAAAGTTTCTGATTTTAGATGACTGACCGGCAAAAGATACGTGTGCACATCTGCTTGCTAGGAAGTTGGCCAGCCACCGTTTTGTGTTGTTGTGCATGTTTGTGTTGTAGATTTTGTTTGTTAGGTTGTGGCGGGGGATGGCATCGAAGGCTTTACTAATGTCGAGTGTGGCTAATAGTGATCTGTGTGGTGGTCTAGCTGAATTGATGCCGTCGAAAGCTCTTTGTGTAAGGTCTGTGAGAAGAGTGTTTGTGGAGTGCAGTGGCCTAAAGCCATGTTGTGTTGGAGCTAGGGGTAGGTCAGGTGTAATTAGTTGTAATACTAGACGTTCCATGACTTTGGAGGGGGAGCAAAGGAGTGTGATGGGGCGGTGCGAGGAGGGTAGCGTGGGGTCTTTGTTGGGTTTGGGGAATGTGATGATGATACCATGCTTCCAAATGTCTGGTATTGTGTTGTGTGAATAGCTGTAGTTTGATATGTTAGTGAGTGCTTGTATGCCTTGTGGTCCCAGGTGTCTGAGGTGTATGTTGCTTATGTTGTCTAGGCCACAGGCGGGTGAGTGCTTGAGATTGTTGATGATATGCTTTGTCTGGTGATTGGTGAAGGGTGTATAGTCAGGGTCTGTGGGGAATTGTCTCTTACGTCGGATGACACGTCGGTCGTCTTTGTGAGGTTTTAGGTGGCTGACATGTGAAAAGTGATTGATGAGAGTGTTTGCTTGTTGTTTACATGAAGGAGTAGAGTCTGTTGTTGTGATTGCAGCATGTGATTGTGTTGTGTTGCTGTTGGAAAGTGTGATGCTGTTTAGTGTTTTGTAGAGTTTTTTGGGGTTTGTTTTGTGATCAAGTGTTTGTAGGAAGTTATTCCAATTTAGTTTTTGTTGTTCTTGTATTTTGTTGTTAGTTTGGGTGTTGAGTGCTTGAATTTGTTGTGTGATGTCTTGTGTGTGGGGTGCTGGGGAGTGTTTCAGTATGTCGCGTTGTCTGATGAGGTTTTGAATTTCTGGTGTGAAGTTGGGGTTGTGTCTTTTCTGTTACCTCTTGGAATTGTTTCTTGTCAGCGTTTTGGATAGTTTTATTGAGTATGTGTACAGCATTGTTGATGTTAGTGATGGGTGTACTGTTTAGAGTTGTGAAGTGTTGTTCTGTCTCATTTGTGAATGCTTCCCAGTTAGCTCTTTTATAATTGGTGTATGTGTGTTTGTGGCTAGCTGGGGTGAGTCTGGTTTTGGTGGTGATAATGATCGGGAGGTGGTCAGAGCCTAAGGTTCTGACCACCCTCCAGGATGTTGTGGGGGCGAGTTCTGGGGAGCAAAAGGTGATGTCTGGAGATGATGGGTTATAGAGGGCTTGGTGAGGAATATGGGTATGTTGATGGATGTCGTTAAGGATGATGAGGTTATCGGTTTGGTTTTGTAGTACCAGCCCTCTGTCTGTGTCAGGGTTGTCGACAAACCAGGCCGACGTCTTGGCGTTGAAGTTACCTAATTGTAGTTTACAGGAGTTGAGCTAAGCTTGTGTTGTCCCGTGTCTACTTTCATCCAATTTTTTCTTGAAAATATTGATGTTCCTTGCTCCTACCACCTCCTCCTCCAGCCCATTCCATTTGTCAATACATCTATAGGGGAAGCTAAACTTCCTGATATCGTTCTTGCAGGTAGGTCTTTTTACTTTGTAGCTGTGCCCTCTAGTTATTCCTGTATCCATAATTAATATATCCTCCCTATCCAGCCTCTCCAGCCCTCGGGTGCATTTGTACATCATTATCATGTCTCCCCTCTCTCTCCTCTCCCTTAGACTCGGTAAATATAATTTGTCTAGCCTCCTTTCATATGGCAGTTCTCTAAGACTTGGAACCAATCTAGTAACTGCTCTCTGGATTCTTTCTAACTTGTGAATATGCTTCTTAAGATGCGGGGACCACACCACTGCTGCATACTCCAATCTTGGTCTAATCATTCTTTTTATAATCTTCGCTAACATGTTCTCATCCAAGTAGTTCAGAGCAACTTTGATATTCCCGGCCATTGCATACATTCCGCTAAAGAGCTTGTTAATATGTTTCTCTGGCGACAAGTTATCTTGTATAATTTTGTATAACATTTTGCCCGTTGGATCCCATAAATGTTTCCAAGCTACCAAGAGTTTATGATCACACAGTTGAGTTTATTTCCAAAATAATTAATAAGTGCTTCTCTGAAGGTAGCTTCCCACATTCTGAAAAGCATGCACTACTCCGACCTACTCTAAAGAAACCTGGACTTGATGTTGAGAACATGTTGAACTATCGTCCTGTCTCCAACCTGTCCTTCATATCAAAGATATTAGAGCGTGCAATACTTGACCAATTACAACCACTACTTCAGCAGAATGAAACTATCCCAATTTTTCAGTCTGCTTACCGACAGCATCATTCAACTGAAACAGCATTGATTAGAGTACATAATGATCTAGTTGAGAACATTTGCAATGGTGTGGCCTCACTATTGGTCTTGCTTGATCTCTCTGCGGCTTTTGACACAGTGGATCACGAGTTGTTATTGAGTGATCTTTATGATTGTGGTGTGCGTGACTCCGCTCTCTTGCTTCTTGGGTCGTACTTGTCAGGTAGATCCCAGAGTGTGATGGTAAATCAAGTGGTCTCGGACTCGACACCCCTGCAGTATGGTGTTCCGCAGGGATCAGTTTTGGGTCCTATCCTATTTATAATTTTTATTAGCAGTTTGTCTCTTCTGCTTCGTGCACATAATGTCACCTTTCACTTTTATGCAGATGACACCCAGATTTATGTGAGAATCACAAATATAGTTGATATACGGAGTAAGATGGAATTGTTGATGTCTGATATCAAGAAGTGGATGAGAGCGAGAAAACTTAAACTAAATGATGGTAAAACTGATATTCTCATCATCCGAGGAAATAGAAGAGCTGATGATATGGTAGGTGCCCTCTCCATCAATGTGGGTGGATCTCAGCTGCGACCGGCCAACTCTGTTCGAAATCTGGGTGTATATGTGAACTCCCGATTAGATTTCAAAGAGCATGTAAACCAGATAGTTAAAAGTTGTTACTTGCACATCAGAAATCTCTATTTGGTGAAGCCGTTTATAACCAGACGTTGCCTTCTGACGTTGGTTCACTCCTTGGTCTTCTCTCGTGTTGATTATTGCAATGCCCTGTTGGTGGGTCTTCCAAATTATATTTTGAAGAAAGTTCAGTCTGTTCTTAACAGGGCCGCAAGACTAATTTTTGGTGTTCCACCTAGAACTCCTACTACATCTCTTCACATAGAACTGCACTGGCTGCCAGTAAGAGCAAGAATAGAATTTAAGTTGTGTTTGGTGACTTTTAAGGTTCTCAAATTTGGTGAGCCTAGGTACCTTGCGGAGCTGCTCAGGCGCCCACCGGCACACCATGGTGTAGTTGTGCGTCATGACAATGACCCTTTTCGTCTTGATGAACCAAGGGCTTTCCAGCAGTCTTCTTTCTTTGAGAGGTCATTCTCCTACATGGCTCCGAGGTTGTATAACAGGTTGCCGCTGTCCATGAGACAACTGAGTTCTGTTGAATGCTTCAAGAGACAACTTAAGACTTTTCTCTTTGAGAGAAGCTATGATCTTGAGAGAGGTGTCATGACAGATGGCTATAGAGTTTAGGCTATTTTGCCACTGCTGGTGATTGTTAAATGTGTGTTGTATATGAGCCTTCTTTTGATGCATTGATTTTTGTTCTTTTTTCTTTCTCTTTTCGAGCGCTAGTGAATTCTTCGGAAAAATTGGCGCTTATGAGAAATAAGTAACATGCTTATTATTATTATTAATCAACCCTAAATCCTTTTCTTTTTCGGCCTTGCCAATTATATTATCTCCCATCCTGTACTCCCAATTTGGTCTATTCACACTTCTTCCCATATTTAACACATGACATTTACTTATACAGTATTAAATTTAATTTTCCACTTGGTGCTCCATTCGTATATTTTATCTAAATCCCCTTGCAGCTCCTCACAACTACTTATATTTGTACTGAGTGATGAGTTCGCAGTCCGTGTTGGAGTCCATCAGGGTTCAGTGTTAATCCCCCTCCTCTTTATTATGGTCTTGGAGGCACTGTCTAGAGTTTTTAGAGGTGGACTCCCGTTGGAACTATTTTATGCAGACGATTTAGTCCTAATAGCTGACAGTGTGCAAGATGCTGAGGCCAAATTCAGAGAGTGGAGAGAGGGCATGGCGACCAAGGGTTTGAGAGTCAATATTAACAAAACCAAGGTTATGCATTGTAGATTGAGACGAGGCAATGTGGAAAAGAGCGGTGCATACCCATGTGCAGTGTGTGGAAAGGGAGTTGGCGCTAACTCAATTCAATGTAGCATCTGTCGATGTTGGGTACACCATGGGAGTAAGAACTGTAGTAGAATAAAGGGACCCCTGCCGAAGGATAAGTCAGAAATAGAGAAATTTGAGTGCGTAGTGTGCAAAGGCGAGCTTGTGTTAGGTGATGATCCTGTGGCTGTGAATTTTGGAAATGAGTCTTTGGAGCTGGTGAACAAGTTTTGTTACCTAGGAGATACCATCTCTGCCGGTGGTGGGGCCAAGGCTGCCACTGTTGCTAGAATTAGGTGTGGCTGGGGGAAGTTTGGAGAACTGATGCCAATCCTGACCATGAAAAGAATGCCTCTCCCCCTGAAGGGAAAGGTGTATGCCTCATGTGTTAGAAGTGCAATGACGTATGCCTCAGAGACATGGGCCGTTAAAGTAGAGGATGTCAACAGAATGGAGCGTAATGAGATGAGAATGGTGAGATGGATGTGTGGGGCCAGGCTACAGGATAGAATAACAAATGTTGAGCTGAGGAGACGTTTAGGTATAAAGAGTATTAGCAAGGTGATGCATACAAGTTGTTGTTGTTGTTGTTGTTCCCCAAGCTGCCTGGCCGAACAGCCCCAAGGCCCCGAGCAAGGCCAAGGCCATAACTGAGCGCCCCCACAGAACCCTCCCCGCCGACCACAATAAAGCCTGGGTGACCGAAGCCACTCAATGGCGGGGAGCTTGAGGAGGGTGCAGAAACGCCCGGGAAACCAAAGCCCCACCCAGGGCCCTGTGCCCCTCAGCAATTATGAAGAGAAATTTGAGGGGCAAGGGAAAAATGTGACGCTTTGGCTTCCAATCTTGGTAGATTGGGAGGTCAATCCACGTTAGAGACGCCGTCACTTGAGATCTAGAAAATATATAAGTAAAAGGAACAGTCAGAGTAAGCTATGGGTATGGCAGAGATTGCTCAGTTCTCACTCTGATAGACCAGCCCATCACCACATGACTAGAACCCAATCCTCTCAGCATCAGCTAGGAAAGGCCCTAGAAAGCCGCCTTTGGCGGGGGGATAGCTCCCCTATTTCAACCCTTTTCGGGGTTGGGCACCCGCCAACATGTATTACATACAAGTAGACTGGGATAGTATGGACATGTGGAGAGAATGGATGAACAAAATTGGGTGAAAAAATGCAGGTCTGTGATTGTGGAGGGAGCTGCACCAAGGGGTGGACCGAGGAAGACCTGGGATCGGACTATACGTGCCGATTTCAAATCCAAGAACTTAACAAGTGAAGCAGCCCTTAACAGGGTTGCCTGGAACACCGCCATTAGGACAAGAGACTGAAACTGCACTTACGTGTGGAACACTCAGTCTTAAAATTTTATGTATGTATGTACTTCAAGCGAGGGGTACCTGTTACTTATTTCTGTAACATTAAATCTTTGTTACCTTGGCATGTCCATCACCCACATTCTGCAGCCAATGTTTGCTCAGAGAATGCATCAAATCAGTTGACCAGTTATATTTTCCAGCATTATGTCAGGGTAGTTGTCCTATATCCTGGGGTGACAGTAAGAATATACAGCCCTGTCCAGCTCCCAACACTCCTATATGGATCCTAAAGATGACCAGTTGGTACGGTACTGGAACCAAAGGCTAACTGCTGTGATGCAGTTTGGGGTTCCCCTCTCTGTTTCTACATTACTAGCATGAACTTCACATTTGGATGACCAAAGCTCACATGCTAATACATGTGAAACCGATCTGGGAGTAACAATATCGAGTAACCTAAAACCGAGTCAACAATGTTCAGAAGTTGTTAAGAAGGCAAACAAAATAATTGGCTTTATAGGCAGGTCATTTGAGCATAAATCCAAAGATGTTATCCTAACCCTTTACAATTCCTTAGTCCGCCCTCTTCTGGAATACTGCATTCAATCCTGGTGCCCTTATTACCAAAAAGATATAGACAAGCTAGAATGAGTTCAACGTAGAGTTACCAAAATGATACCTAGCCTAAAGAACAAACCATACGAGGAGCGTCTTAGAGAATTAAATCTATTTCCGTTAACCCAGCGCAGATTAAGAGGCGACTTAATTCAAGTGTTCAAAATCATCAAAGGCACTGCCAATATGAACTGTAGTAAGTACTGTACTTCAATATCGACCAATCTAATTACACGCGGGGAAACGGTTGCAAAATTATTGGTAACTCTTTTAACTCGCACGAATCTAAAAATTTCTTCTTCAATCGAGTTGTCAACTTATGGAATGGGCTTCCCCGAGATGTTATAGACTGCAGCACCGTTGATTCATTTAAACTTCGCCTAGACAAATATCTCGCATCAAACCCGCGACTGACTGCGTTTGTAAATGAATAACTTTATTTTATCCTCCCCTCAGTTACTAACCCATCTGTCCCCTACTAACTTCCTAATCCTGCCATTGACATTAGTTCCAGGGCAGTAGTTCCCTTTCCAATGTTCCCTTCCCCACTCTAAACCACTGTTTGGACACTTGATCCTCAGTGTTTTGGAGGACAAGCAGCCTAGAAGGGTCACTAGACCTGTTGTTGCTTAATTTCCTTTGTACTCCTTTGTACTATGTCTGTCTTGCTTGCATGGATCAAAGCCTCTTAACTTAAATTATAATGTTTTGCAGGATTTTGAGCAGACCCTCTGCTAACATGTGTTCCTTGCTGTTGAACTCACTTTGAATTCGCCTCACCTCGCTGTAGCACCGGCAGAGTTCCATATGCTGAGTATTGCAGGCAGAGTTGGCAGATAATTCTTTGATTCATTATCCAGGGCGGGGTGAGCAGATTATCTTCCAGTGCACTAATAAGCTTTGAGTGCTGACTCATTTCTTACTGACTGGCCAGGACTTGACTCCACTGTCAGCACTTCCATCCGCTATCATTACTCACCGTCAACTGTCTTCCGACGCCATGACTCAGTTACTCATCGCCCTGCTCATGACGTCACAATATCGACGCTCCATATACGCATTAGTTTCCGTGCCCCATTTGAATTCATTTGTTGTTTATCTTTCTTTCCTTTTCCGATTACATACCTTTTATGTAATATATATTGTATTTATTCCACATTATTCTTATTGTACTTTCCCACTTATGTTGTGTATTTTATCATAACATAATTACTTAATACCCATTTATCTAATTACTGTATTCTTATTGTACTTTTTCCACTTATGTATTTTGTCATAACATATTCACTTTAATACCCAAGTTCTAATTACTAAGACTAACACATTCCCCTCTTTTTCTTTTCTTTTTTTTCTTTTTCTTTTCTTTACTCTGTGCTCAACTCCTTTAGTAATAACATAGGAGAGGCTCCTTTCTTCGTGAGACAGTCTGCTTCGTTGTTTCTATCCACTTCACTTCTTGGATTTCTTTTCTTGCTATCATGTCTCGCAACACAGCTATATTTATCCTTAGGCTTCTGTCGTCTACCAACTTGGTAGACTGCAAACAATCCACCAAAGATTTGTTGTCTGAAAAACATTTTACCGGAATTGTGTGCTGATTTCCAAGGATTGTTCTCAGCATATATGCCAAATACATCCCATTCTCTGCTGCATCTAGTAGACTAAGGGATTCTGCTGCCAAAGTCGATTTCACCACCCGTCTCACCTTTCTTGATCTCCACGCAATGGGGCAGCTATTTCCCTCTCTGTCTCTCACAAATATGATGTGACCACCCTGAGACCCAAGGTCTGTCAAATTGCCAAAAGACGCGTCACTGTAGCATTCAAGTGTACACTCGTCCAGGTCCACTTTCCCAAACCAAATTGACAGTGGGTTATCCTTGACCTTCTTGACGGCTTTGTTGGCTCTGATTACATCTCCGACAGTTGTCCGATTGAATGCCGTACTCAGTTCACATACATCATATGCTATATCTGGCCTCGTTTGTGTGGCTACCCAGTTTAGTTGGCCCACAACAGATCGGTATTTTGTTCTCTCCTCTTGACTGACTTCATCATTTCTTCTGTCCTTATAAGATTTGATCATTTTCATCTCTTGGAGTCCATGTCTAATGTAATTGCCTTGATTGATCATAATGCCATCCTCTGCTTGTTCTATTGTTATACCCAGGTACTGGAAACGAGTCTTCTCTTCAGAACCAATCAGAAATAATTTTTCCAACTGGGACATTACAGATTTCTTGAATGCATTTGACCCGCTCCAATAGAAGTCATCTACATGGATGCAAATGATCCCTTCTAATCTTCCATCATTATGCCAGAAGAACAGTGCTGGTTCTAAACCACACATTGACATACCCAATGTAAGCAATTCATGCTTCACCCTCTCGTACCATGCTCTGGCTGCATCATTGAGACCATATACTGTCTTCTTTAATCTCCATAGATATCCATTGTAGAATTCTTCAGGGGGCAACACGAAAATCTCTATTAATAGGATGCCCCTGTAAGAAAGCGGCTTTCACATCCAGTGCATGGCAGTCCCAATTCTTGGCGGACACAATACTTAAAGCCAGTCTAAAAGCTTCCTTTGAACACGTAGGAGAATCAATGGGAACATCCTTTAACTCTTCCTCAAAGCCACGTGCCACTAAACGGGCCTTAACCCTCTCACCACGGAAGGGCTCTTGAACGCCCATAAAAAAGCATATAACAGGTACCCGGAAGGGCTCTTGAACGCCCAGTGGTTGAAAGCCTGTGAGCTTCGTGTGCGAGGCGTCGGTCCGACGCATGTAAACAACAGCCGGCTGGACCGACGCCCCGCATCTCCGGCCACAAGAAGGAGAGCGTCGCTTGTTCGTGTGTGCCTGTATGTTGTTGTTAAGTATCGAAAAGTGGTGTAAAGTGGCTGTTTTGGCCATAAAGTTATCTCCAATGAAATCATCATCACAGCTCAACCAGTTGACTTAGAGAGCTCTACTTAATGCCATTCTACAGGTAAATAACACAGCTACGCTTGGGGATGCGCGGGAATGTGGGAAGCAGTCTGATTAATGAATATACGGTAGTCTAGCCTACAGTAGACGTTTTTCGGCCAAAACACCCGGGTTTCGAGGAATATATATATAATACATAGCCGGGGCTGGAGGGTTAATAACCTGAGTGCCAGATTTTATTTTCTTTGTCATTATCCACCTTGTTGATATGGCCTTCTGACCTTGGTCCTCAACTTCCTCAAACACATCATTATCAATCCAATTCTTCATTTCTGCCCTTTTTGCCTCTATGCATGCACCATTGGAACACGTTATCATGACTTCCTCTGTATCGTTCACAATCCGCCAATTATATACTGTATGTCTTTATCTACATCAATCCATTTTGTCACATTACTTGCTTCGTCTCTGATGTTGAAACATGTTTTGTTGTTGTTGTTGTTGTTGTTGTTCCCCAAGCTGCCTGGCCGAACAGCCCCAAGGCCCCGAGCAAGGCCAAGGCCAAGGCCATAACCGAGCGCCCCCACAGAACCCTCCCTGCTGACCACAATAAAGCCTGGGTGACCGAAGCCACTCCATGGCGGGGAGCTGAGGAGTACAAAGGAGTACAAAGGAAATCAAGCAACAACAGATCTAGTGACCCTTCTAGGCTGCTTGTCCTCCAAAACACTGAGGATCAAGTGTCCAAACAGTGGTTTAGAGTGGGTAAGGGAACATTGGAAAGGGAACTACTGCCCTGCCACTAATGTGGCAGGACTAGGAAGTTAGTAGGGGACATATGGGTTAGTAACTGAGGGGAGGATAAAGTTATTCATTTACAAACGCAGTCAGTCGCGGGTTTGATGCGAGATATTTGTCTAGGCGGAATTTAAATGAATCAACGGTGCTGCAGTCTATAACGTCTCGGGGAAGCCCATTCCACAAGTTGACAACTCGATTGAAGAAGAAATTCTTAGATTCGTGCGAGTTAAAAGATTTACCAATAATTTTGCAACCGTTTCCCCGCGTGTAATTAGATTGGTCGATAGTGAAGTACTTACTACAGTTCATATTGTCGATGCCTTTGATGATTTTGAACACTTGAATTAAGTCGCCTCTTAATCTGCGCTGGGTTAAAGGAAATAGATTTAATTCTCTAAGACGCTCTTCGTATGGTTTGTTCTTTAGGCTAGGTATCATTTTGGTAACTCTACGTTGAACTCGTTCTAGCTTGTTTATATCTTTTTTGGTAATAAGGGCACCAGGATTGAACAGGAGGAGGGTGCGGAAATGCCCGGGAAACCAAAGCCACACCCAGGGCCCTGTGCCCCTCAGCAATTATAAAGAGAAAGTTGAGGGGCAAAGGAAAAATGTGACGCTTTGGCTTCCAATCTTGGTAGATTGGTTTTGTACTTACCAGTTGCTTTACCGGCTCTACTTAAGATTGTGATAATAACTTTTTCCTTGTTCTCCACCATGTATCCTTCTATTCTATCCCCCACTTTAGGCATTCTAGGCATTCTAGCTTCAGCAGCTACACTGGTTCCGTCTCCGGACTCCTGTTCACCACTGCATTTCTCATTATCATCCATTTCAGCGTCCTCATGCTCATTCTCTGTTTTGTTTTCTATGTTAACATCATTTGATTCGTCTTCAACTGGAATATGCAATCCTGTCTCCGTTGTTTTGCCACTACTGATATCGTCCATGTCTTGCATCTTAATTTGTTCATGCACATTATGCGCATTCTGCAACCTACAAGTGTGCACTCGCACATAATTATGTTCCTCCATGTTTCACAAGAACTTGTTTACCATCCTTTCCAATCACTACACCTGGGCCTTTCCATTGGTTTTCACTGTTTCGTTTGTAATATACTCTGTCTCCATTTTGCAAGCATACCATGTTGTCTGCTCTTACGTTATGCAGTAGTGCCCTACGTATTCTTTCATTGGACTCATTTTTGATGAACACTTCTCTGGCCACACGCATAGCATTAAGGTTTTCAGCGACGATTTCCGATGATGTCCTGTTTTCAAGAGCAGGAATCTTATTATTCAGCACACTAGGTATGCTTGGGTTGAATCCATACACCAGCTGGTTTGGGGAAAAGCCATTGTTGTTCTGGAGTGCATTATGTGCTGATACAGCCCATGCCAGTGCTGTAGATACACCACATTTTGCATCCAACACAATCTTTGCCACATTATCACCAAGTACGGCATTCAGCCGCTCACATTCGCCATTGCTCCATGGGCTTTCAGCAGCTGTGCACATCACTTGAATATTATAATTTTCGGCCATGCTCTGAAAATCACTGTTATTGAACTCTCCACCATTGTCGGTCAAGAACTTGTCAGGTGCTCCAAACCGGCTGATCAACTGAATCACTACTTCTCTTATAATGGTCTCAGGTTTCTTATTATGTATGACCGTAGCCACACAATATCTTGTTTCCAAGTCAACCAAGACAAGAAAATAGTCACTCTTCCATGCCTTCAGATCCATTCCTACTGCCTCATTGAACGTCTTACCAATGGGGAGTCCCACCACAGGACGGGGAGGCACTTTCTTAAATTTTCTACAAATATCACAACTATCGCTCACTTTATTTATTTCCAGTTTCCATTGTTCATTGAGTATCCCTGCTTCTTTGATTAATCTCGTTAACTTCTCTGCAGTGGGATGTGAGAATTGCCGATGTAACTTCAACACCTTGGAAATGTCTTCATGACCTTCTGTGGCCAATACCAAGTCTACCATTTGCTTACATGGTGTCTTCACTATGGGAAGTGTATAATGCCCTGTAGAGGTGATATGCAGCTTACTTTCTCTGCCAAACATACGCACTGTATCCTTTCCGAAGTTCAATATCATGCCTCCACGTTTCATGGCTGACCTGCTCATTAGTAGTGGAATTCTACAATCCACCACATCGGTCCGAATCATGATTTTTATCCCATGTATATAACAGGGAATATGCACAATACCTTTTGATGTCACCTGTCTTCCATCTCCGAATTTAAATGATGTCTCTGATCTCTCTCTTTTTATCAACTGTACGTCATCTGATGATACTGTATCTACATAAGCCTGTAACCAGTCTTCTCCACACACCATTGTAGAACATCTGAATCAAGAACCAGGGCTCCCAAAGCTTCTGACATTAATTTTTCTCTCTTATCAACCCTGTCTGATAGCAATGTCAGCTGCACTTCGCCAGTATCTTCCATCACATCCTTATTTTCCATATCCCTATCCTCTCTCTTAGGACAATTTCGCACCCAGTGGTCAACAGATCCGCACACGAAACATTTTGTGAGCTCACCATTTGGTCCTGTTGGATTTTTGGTATCACCACCAACACCTCTAGGACTCCAGTACCTGTTACGTGTTCCACGTCTATACCCACGTCTATATCTGCCTCCAGTGCCTCGAAATGGAGCTCTACTAACTTCCAAAATGGGCTCAGATTTCACCTGCACCTGCACTGTGTCATTCTGTGCATCTCCACTTAAATTGTGGTCTACAATTCCACCTCCGAACATTCTATTTAGTGTCTTTTTCATCTCCTCGAATGTGATGGTAGTCGAAGTTGACATCGCTAATTGGAAGTGAATATCTGACAAATCACAACTTTTCAATAACTGAAACGCCAACACCTGATCTGGCAGTTCCATACCATGTTTCTTGAATCTATAATATCTTCTACCAAATTCCACCAAATAGTCAGTTATTGTCATCTCAGCGGGGCGCTTGAACGATTCAAATTCAGAATAAGCCATAAAGGCCCGTCTATTTGTATCTAGCATAAAAACAGAGTCTAATCTTGTCAGCAAATGTTCCATTCCTTTGTCACTCGCCAAGACTGTTGTATCTATTTCGCTGCTGACATCTCTAGCCCTGCCAGTCAATGTCAAATGAACCGCCAATGCTTGCTTCTCCGGTGTCACACTCGTTAGTTTCTGCCATATTTCTATATCTTTCTTCTACCTCTCATAGTCTTTTTCCGA
Organism: Paralithodes platypus; assembly: GCA_032716605.1. Lineage (NCBI taxonomy): Eukaryota > Metazoa > Arthropoda > Malacostraca > Decapoda > Lithodidae > Paralithodes > Paralithodes platypus. The sequence goes on from CM064525.1 coordinate 27,118,992, forward strand.
TGTCATTTGTGGAGGATTTTTAATCACTGACGCCATATTTCTATTTCGGTAAATCTGCGAACTACGCTCTGCTACCACTGTTGAACTCACTTTGAATTCGCCTCACCTCGAATTCGCCTCACCTCGCTGTAGCACCGGCAGAGTTCCATATGCTGAGTATTGCAGGCAGAGTTGGCGGATAATACTTTGATTCATTATCCAGGGCGGGGTGAGCAGATTATCTTCCAGTGCACTAATAAGCTTTGAGTGCTGACTCATTTCTTACTGCCTGGCCAGGACTTGACTCCACTGTCAGCACTTCCATCCGCTATCATTACTCACCGTCAACTGTCTTCCGACGCCATGACTCAGTTACTCATCGCCCTGCTCATGACGTCACAATATCGACGCTCCATATACGCACTAGTTTCCGTGCCCCATTTGAATTCATTTGTTTTTTATCTTTCTTTCCTTTTCCGATTACATACCTTTTATGTAGTATATATTGTATTTATTCCACATTATTTTTCCCACTTATGTTGTGTATTTTATCATAACATAGCCTAATTACTTAATACCCATTTATCTAATTATTTTTATTGTACTTTTTCCACTTATGTATTTTGTCATAACATATTCACTTTAATACCCAAGTTTCTAATTACTAAGACTAACACTTGCTTGATCAACTTCAGAGGGTGCCTCTTACTTTGGAAATTTGCCATGCAAGGAATACCATTATACTTATTCTAAGGATTATGTTAAAGTTGATAAAGAGCTAGTGTGTTTTAATAACGATAAGATATAAGGAAGCTGTGAGCCTGTAACTTGTGTTTTCAGGAGGTGTCCCTGCGGAAACAGGTGATGAGGTTATTAGCTCCCCCGCTGTTACAAGAGGTTATGCAGTGTGTTGTGCGTCAGTTGGCAGCCCACTACGCCCACTCTGCCTCTCCTGCTGTTATTGCTGCCATCCTCCGCATCCTCACACACCCAGGGTACAGTTAACAGCCATATTAGGGTACAGTATAGTCAATTATTTAACTTCGTGGAAAATTTACTCCATTAGCAGCTGATTTCTTGATAATTGATTGAATTATAATATACTGTAGTGTACTGCTATGTGTCATAGTAGTGTATTTACCTATTTGTATTTACCTATTTGTAGTTTACAGGAATTGAGCAGCGCTCGTGTTGTCCTGTCTTAGTTACTTTATAATCAATCCATTTTACTTAGACAAGTATCGTAATGGATATTCCCAATTCCCAGTATTTTGGACTAACATCATAGCTTTGTTGTCCTATTTCCATATTTACTTTTATCCAACCTAGATTTGAACATGTTAATGTTCTTCGCTCGCACCACCTCCTCCTCCAAGTCTCTATACTTCTATATGGGAAGCTGAATTTCTTTGTGTCCTTACGACATCTGCCCTTCCTCAGTTTAAACTCGTGTCCTCTTGTCCTTCCATCATCCCTCACGAATAGATCTTCCCTATCTACTCGTTCCAAACTTTTTACTCCCTTGAACATCGTTATTAGGTCGCCTCGTTCCCTTCTCTCTTTCAAGGTAGGCAGTTGTAGTATTTAAAGTCTTTCCTCATATGTCAACTCCTTCAATCTTGGGATCATCTTCGTTGCTATCCTTTGGACTTTCTCTAATTTGTTTATGTGTTTTTTCAAATGTGGTGACCATATCACTGCTGCATATTCTAATCTTGGTCTTATCATAGTCATTATCATTTTTGTTAAAATTTCTTCGTCCAAATAGTTAAATGCCACTCTCATATTGGTTATTGTTCCATATGCTCCTCCAATGATCATGTTAATATGTTTCTCCGGCGATAGATCATCTTGTATTATCACTCCAAGGTCCTTCTCATGCCGTGTTTTGCCGATTTTTTCAATTCCGAATTTGTACTCCCAGCTTGGCCTTATCTCACTTGTTCCCACTTCCAAAACATGAAATTTTTCTGCATTGAAACTCATTTTCCAGGTTTGGCTCCATCTGTGCAACTTATCTAGGTCCTTTTGAAGATCCTGACAACTTTCTATACAGGTGATATTCTTCATGATCTTAGCGTCATCCGCGAACATGTTCATATGACTTCAAATTTTCTGGCATGTCGTTTACATAAAGTAGGAACATTAGCGGACCCAACACTGATCCCTGTGGTACTCCGCTCGTCACACTCCTCCACTGGGAATATTCGTCTCGTATTGTGGTCCTCATTTCTCTTCCTATTAAAAAGTTTTCCATCCATTTTAACATCCTACCGTGTACACCTCCAACAACTTGCAATTTCCACAATAACCTTTTGTGAGGCACCCTGTCAAAGGCCTTTTTCAGGTCCAGGTAAACACAGTCAACCCATCCCTCTCTCTCCTGTGTAACATCTACCACTCTGCTATAAAAGCTTAATAAATTAGATACACAAGATCTCCCTTCCCTGAATCCAAACGGTTTCTCACTAAGCACCCCCTGTCCCTCTATGAAGTGTGTCCTATCTATCTATCTATTGCCTGACGCCGTGATCCCCGAAGGGGTGGCCACGAACGAACTGCCCCCATGCACCTCTGTCCCCAGTCAGTCGACGCCCCTCCCCCCAACCAGCACCGCCTTCGTTCATGTACTTCCTCACTCCATCCTTCCACCTCTCATTCGGTCTACCTCTCCCTCTCTGTCCCTCCACCTCACTCTCGTACACCCTCTTAGTCATTCTCTCGCTTTCCATACGTTCCATATGGCCGAACCATCTCAAGTTGTTCCTTTTCACACTTTCCAGCACATCTACCTCCACACCACACCTCCTTCTTACTTCCTCATTAGTCTGTCTATCCCTCCATGTAACTCCGCACGCACTCCTTAAGTAATTCATTTCCACTGCTCTCACTCTTGGTCTGAGTCTCTCAACCAACGTCCATGCTTCGCTTCCGTAAGTCAGTGTCGGGATTACCACACTGTCATACAAGGACTTCTTCACTTCCATACTGACCACCCTATTTCTTGTTACTGCTTTTAGCATTCCTACAACCCTCTTCCCCTGTTGTACCCTCTCCCGCACTTCTTCTTCCATAGTCCCATCTTTACCCAACACACTGCCCAGATACTTAAAAGAGTTGACGATCTCCATAGCCTCACCATTCAGCTTCACCTCACACTCTGTGACTTCACCCCTTTCGAAGACCATAACCTTGCTCTTCCCCGCATTTACCTTCAAATTCCGTTTTTCGCACACTGTTCCAAACTCATTTAAGTTTTTACATTTTAAATTTAACTCATTTAACTCAAGTGTGTCCACTTTTTTCTTATAATTTTCTCACAAATTTTGCAAACAATGCTGGTGAGGGACACCAGTCTGTAGTTAAGCGGATTTTCTCTGTCTCCTCCTTTGTAAATAGGTACTATGTTAGCTCTCTTCCATTCCACTGGCAGGTCTCCTTCATTCAGTGAAGATTTGATGATGTCATAGATTGGTTCCACTAGCTCTTCCGCACATTCTTTGAGGATCCATCCAGCCACTCCATCGGGTCCCATTGATTTCCTCACGTCCAAATCCTGCATCAATTTCAGCACTTCACTTTTTGTCACTTTCATTTCAGGCATCTGTGGTGTTCTCATTTCTCTATCAGGTTCTATAAACTCCTCCTCTTTTACAAACACTGACTGAAGCTTTTCATTCATAACTTCACACAAGTCTTTATCTTTCTCATAGCTGTTTGTTCCAACTCTTAGTCTGACAATACCTGCTTTTGTTTTTATTTTTCCATTTACAAATCTATAAAATAGTTTTGGCTCGTTTTTGCACTTCTCTACAATATCCCTTTCATATTTATATTGTTCCTCTCGTCGTATCTTTACGTATTCAATTCTTTTCTCCTTGTACTTATTCCAGTTATTTTTACTATGTCTTCCGTGCTATATTCCAGGCTCGGTTTCTTCTATCCTTTGCCTTACTACATCTTATATTGAACCATTCTTTTTCCTTCTTTACCCCTGGTGAGAACCTTGGGACATATTTATGTATCCCCTCTTCATATACTTTCAAGAAAAGTCTATATTTGTCTTGAACCATTTCCAGGCTTTCTAGTTCCTTCCAATTTATACTTTTGAAATTATGTTTCAATGATTTAAAATAAGTTTTAGCATAGTTGTAGCCTATCTATTTATTTTATGTCCTTCATTTCTCTCCTCATTTTTCCCCAAATCCATCTCCATTTCTAAAATCTTGTGGTCACTTTTTCCCAAGGGACAACGATAATTTATCTTTTTAACGTCATGATCAATGGTGAAGACTAGGTCTAGCCTGGATGGTTCATCCATCCCTCTGATTCGTGTGTTTTCTCTAACATGTTCTGTTAACATGTTTTCTGTTACTAGATTCAGTAATTTACTGCCCCAAGATTCATTATTATTTCCCGCATCTAACCCTTCCCAATTGACTTCCTTACAGTTGAAATCACCTGTTAATATTAATTTATTTTTCCTATTAAAAAGTATTTTTAGTGCATCTAGAGATTCCGTGATTAGTTGATCATATTCTTCCCGCTTCCATGCTCTAGTTTGTGGTGGTATATAAGCCACTGCTATATCAGTTGCTTTGTTGTCCTTGTCTTTTATTGTCACTGCTATAATTTCTGATCTATTATTGCATAGGTTAATCTCACTTGCTTCTATATTTTTGTCAGTCATTATTAACACGCCACCCCCCACTTTTCCTTCTCTATCTTTTCTCCACACATTGTACCCTTCCCATCCCACCACTCCCAATTCCGTACCACCTCTCAACTTTGTTTCTGCTAAGCACATAATATGTGGTTTATATTTCTCAATATAGTCATTCAATTCTAATTTCTTAGACAGCATGCCATCCACATTACTCTACATCAGTTTCATCTCCCCCTTTCTTACACCTTTCTTTTTTTCTCTTACCCTAATATTCCCAGACTCTACTCCCCCCCCGATTCCACTCCACCTTCTCTCCCTTGCTCCCCCGTGCTCTCCTCCTGCCCTGTTTCTCTCACTTGTTCCTGGGTTACACCAGTCTGTGACGTCTACCAGCGTTGGCAGAATCGCCTCTCGTTAGCCACTAGCGCTCGCCAGGGACATCGAAATGGGCTACAGTTATCAGAGAATGTTGTTCTTTCTTTCCTAGTAATCGTATTGTCACAGACAGTCCAGTGGTGGTCTTTGTTTTTGTCTGTGACAACGGGTTATATTTTATATCAATAGTAGTGATGATAGTACCAGCGTGGGAAGAGAGAGACTTTTTAGAGCGAGATGGTAGTGAGTGTCTGTAGGTGCGGGCGCTGCGTCACGTGACACCTACTGTCTTGTGACGTCTCGGCCCGTGATTGGCCGACCATCGCGCCTTTGCGGGCTCCTGTGTAACTAACCTCCTACACGAGGGTTCCCAGGAGCTGTCCTCCTCAGGACAGGCTAGGCGCGCGTGCTTCTAACATCCCTTTGCTTACTCTCCCCCGATCACCACCTTTAGAACTGTTTCTCTCTCTGAACTTCTTCTTTTCCATTACTTCTCGCCTTTATTCAATTACTTATCCCCTTGGGTTCTGCATACGGTTTCCATAGCCGGCCCATTGTATTGCATGCGCCGTCCTCTGAGATATTTACATGTACAGTAAACCCTCGCTATCTCGGACTAATTGGGGGGAGACCCAGTCCGAGATGACCGAGATGTCCGAAGTCCGACTTATGTCCGACTTAAGAGAGGGAAAATTCCGAATTAGAAGAGGAAAGTCCGCGTCACCAGAGAAATTGAGATATTTTTTTTTTTTTATATATCTATTTAATGCATCTATCTCCCTTATACATACAGTATATATAACTATGTCTTATTTGGTCTTTTTTTAATCTATGAATCAATTCTAATACGATGGAATTGAAAACAATATTACCCTTCTAACACACAAATAATAAAATGAAAAAGAGAGTAAATAAAAATGTCTCCTTTGTCTTTCAGAAACATAAGTCTGTCTCGTATATGTTAGTATTTTATCGCTCGCTCGCCCCTAGCCACTCTCTCTCTATCTATTTATCTCTCTAATGCATCTAACTAACTCCCTTATTCATTAACATAACTATGTCTTATTTGGACTTTTTGTAATCTATAAATAATTTCTAATGCGATGGAATTGAAAACAATATTATCCTTCTAGCACACAAATAATAACATGAAAAAGAGTCTCCTTTGTCTTTTCAGAACCAATTAAGTCCGTCTCATAATAGTTCGTGTTTATCGCTCACTTCCCCTTCTGCAACTCTCTTTCTATCTATCTTGTCTTTTCAGAACCAATTAAGTCCGTCTCATAATAGTTCGTGTTTATCGCTCACTCCCCCTCTGTAACTCTCTCTTTCTATCTATCTGTCTCTCTAATGCATCTACGTAACTCCCTTATACATTAACATAACTATGTCTTATTTGGACTTTTTGTAATCTTTGAATCATTTCTAATGCAATGGAATTGAAAACAATATTATCCTTCTAGCACACAAATAATAACATGAAAAAGAGTCAATATAAAAGTCTCCTTTGTCTTTTCAGAACCAATTAAGTCCGTCTCATAATAGTTAGTGTTTATCGCTCACTCCCCCTCTGTAACTCTCTCTTTCTATCTATCTATCTCTCTAATGCATCTATGTAACTCCCTTATACATTAACATAACTATGTCTTATTTGGACTTCTTGTAATCTTTGAATCATTTCTAATGCAATGGAATTGAAAAATATAATATCGGACATTTTCCGAATACTTATATAAAGTCCGACAACGTCAGAGACTGTCGGAACGATGACGGAAATGTCCGAAATACAGAAGTGCATGTCCGAGAGGCCGTAGCCAGTCCGACTAGTACGGGTTTCCGACTTCTAGAGGTCCGAGATGGCGAGGGTTTACTGTACTTGGAATAGGTTTTGAGGATTCTTAGTTAGTATAGGTTATGAACTCTGTGTGTCTCCATTATTGATTTAGTGTCTCTGCTCTTTTATTTAATGCTAGACTGGGATAGGGTAACTATAGTCGTTGTCATCGATGTGTGTATGGTTTGCTTATACGTACACGACTTCGACCGGTCCTGTGGTAGCCTGTGTTGTCTTTTCGGTTGCGTCCTTTGCGAGTGCAGGTTTGTGTTGACTGAGGGTTTTGGCCTGTACCAGTTCCACACTTTGCTGCCTCTTTGCTTGGCTTTAGAGGGTCGCCAGGATAGAACCAGATACTTGTGATCTGGATCTATCAAGAGAGCACCCTAGTCAATTAACGTAACTTAAAGGATGCAGTCTTAAGGACATCGCTAGGCAACGAGCCTGTCTTGCTCAACCCCAGTTCCTTACCTAGAGTATCCCAGCTAGACATTATTAATTGAGTGGACACTTATTAGTATTTAATATAAGCTCTTTGATATGTACGCATTATTATTCACAGCATTTATTAGTCTAGGTTGTTGTTGAGCCACACAACCATAGTAGACTGTTTCGTTGATGAGGAAGTACTTCCTTTAGTGTCGAGCATTGCTACCGTTGCGCATTTATAGTATTCTCGTGTCAGTTAACATTATATGTCCTATCTTTTAGTGTATTCGACTTACACATGTAGTGTCCTGCCTCCTGCCTTTATATAGTTTAAGATACGAGCATCTTATGAGCATCAGACTTTCTTCAGAAGTTTCCAGGTCTATGCTGTAGGACTATACTTCACTTTCTTTCATATAGGAGTGAAGAGTTTATTGTTGTTTAAAGTAACTGTATTGAAGCATCTTTTTATTGTATTAAATCTTGCAGTGATTTAATTGATCTTTCCATAGATTCCTTTTTATGCATTTTAACGTAACTTGCATCTTGTTTGTTATCAGGCTATACCAGTGTGGGTTAGCCTGAAGTAGAGTACTGTACATTTATGCCCAGTTAAGGATACCCCGTTATCGCAGATTAACTCTGGAGGGTATAGGTGTTTTGTTCGCCGGCATATAAGTTCGAGGGTTTGGATCTAGCGTACCGTTGTTGCATAGTGCCCTATTACTAGTCCAATCATTAAGTGCCCTTGTTTTATTCGCAGTCCCGGTCGTAACAAATGGCGACCTTGCCTAGTATCTTATCTTAGTCGTCACAACAACCTAGTGAACTAAGAAATAATTGCAGGATTTTTGGACATTTGTTTTTGAGGAATATTTTGGACACGTTGGATTTTTTTTTGGCAAAGTGGTATAGCACTTGAGTTGTCTTCAAGCATTTTTTGAGTGAATAGTGCTACATGAGAGTTTAGGTACTTTTTTTTTATAAACGTTGAGGATTTCCGGTGGACACTATGTCGAACGACGGATCAGTGCACAGTGAGGACACAGTACGGGAAGCAGGCGAGGAGGTGGAGAAGGTGGAGTTGTCTAGGGGCGCTTGGGTGGTGAACAGTGAGGAGGGTGCTCGGATATTTTTGGAGGAGCCTGTGTCAGCGGATCGGGTGTCGGGGCTAGACCGGTACGGACTGCAGTGTGTGGCCACGGTCTTAGGGTTTCCCGGTACTAGCGGTTTGTCGAGAGGTGAGCTGGTTACCTGTGTGCTCGGTGGGGTGCGTGGGGCTTCGGGTGGAGCGGGAGCTGGGGCACCTTCTGCCCAGCCCCCATTCCACTCGACTCCTATCATGGCGCCCCCTCGGGCTCCGGAACCGGGTACGTTCCCGCAGGCCGATGCCCGCTGGCGGTTGGGTATGCCTCTAGGTAGCTCACGGGGTGGGTCCCCGATAGTAGCACCCCCTCCTCAAGGTTTGTCTGCCGAGATGTTTCAGCTCGAACTCGCCAAACTCGAGCAGCGAAAGCATTAGGCTGAGCTCAGGCAATCTGAGCTTAGGATTCAGGCTGAGGAGAGAAAGGCCATACGTGAGGCTGAGCTTCAGGTTGAGGCTACGAAGTACTGTGCAGACATAGAGCTTGAGAAGTCTCGGGTGGAGTCGACAGGGCAGCGTCTCGGTTCTGGGAATCGAGGTCTTGATCAGTCTTTATCGCACCTTCTTAAGTTAGTCCCTGCATTTAACGAGTCGGGTGTCACCGAGTTTTTCCTGCGTTTTGAGAAGAAGTGCCGGGAGCACCAATGGCCCGAGGTTAAGTGGGCAGCCCTTGTTTCCTCTAGGTTTGGTTGGCAAAGGACTCAAGGCATATGATGCGTTGCCCTTGGAGTCTTACATCGATTATGAGGTATTAAAGGAAGCTGTTCTGCGGGCATACGAGTTACAACCAGAGACATATAGGTTGAAGTTTCGGGGTGTTACGAAGGGTCGTGAGTGCACTTTTCTAGAACATGCCTGGGAACTGTCTGATGCTTTAAGAAATTGGCTGAGGTCAGAGAAGGTGACGACGTTCGAAGAGATTGAGCAGTTATTCCTTCTAGAGCAATTTTTTAAATGCACAGGTGGCGACCTGACTTTGAACCTCAAAGAGAAACAACCTAAAACTCTACAAAAGGCAGCTGAGTTGGCTGACCTGAGAGTATCGCTGATTCGTGGGTGCGGGTCTGCACAACGTACCGATGCAGTTAACAAGGGGCGCAACACTCCACCCCCCCCGAGTCAGTGATGCAACATTTAATAACAAAAGTGAGAGCAATGATACTAATTTTGATCACAAACTAAAAACCGTCCCGTTTAAGAAAGGTCAGGGCCCTTCCCCACCTCAGGGTAAGTCCAAGGGTGAAGTAGAGTGTTTTAGGTGACATAATAAGGGGCATTTTGCACGTTCCTGCCCTAGTAACCAACCTACAGCAGTCGTGTCTTTGGCTAGCAACATTGGGGTGTCTCTGAAGTCTTCTGCATTTACCCAGGGTGATATGTCAGATGCGGGGGCACAGCCAGTGAAGGAGTGTCCGGAAGGCTCGAAACCTGTCCGCGATGCTTTTTGCGACCATAGAGGGCGTGGCTGCGTGAGTTGGGCTGGTTGCAAGCATGGGTTGGAGTTGTTGCGTGATACAGGTGCATCCCAGACTCTGATGAAAAACTTTACAGGCCAACCTATAAACGCGGCACGGGTAGTTGTGGTGCAGGGTATTAATGCTACACGGTCATACCCGTTGGTTCGAGTGGAGCTGGAGGTTGATGGTGTGACACGAGAGATAGATGTTGGAATCGTAGAGAAACTGTCAGTAGAGGGCGTCGACCTTCTTCTCGGCAACGACTTTGCGGTGCCTACTTCTGAGGTTCCACCCTTAGTCGTTGCCGAGAGGGCGGCCGACGTGAGTAGGGAGGGGCAGGAGTTGGTCGAGAGGTGTCAATTACAGCAGATGGCGTGTGTTGTCACCCGATCTCGTGCATCTAAGGTGTCACAGCCTATTCCTCGTCTCTAGACCAGCGGAGGAACGGTCGGAAGGAGAAAGCTAAAGTTGGGAGAAGTTTTGTGAGTTTTGATCCAGCGGCTCTTCTTGGCGACTCAGTATTAGCACCAACGTTTAGGTCTGGAGTGGCCCCAGAACCTGTCACACTTGGTGAGGATGTAGGGCGTAAGAAAACTCCGAGACAGCAAGTTGAATTCGAGGACGGTGAAACATGTCATGTGAACCTGTTAGAGTTTGTGAGGCAACCACCTGAGCAGCCTACTGTCCCTGTGTTGGTCTGCAGTGGCCAAAGGTGGAGAAGGAGAGGGGGGCATTGGGGCACAGGTGGAGGAGAGTTGGGATTGTCATGTCTCGGTGGAGCAGTGGGCGGGGGACACGAGCCAGGTGGCTGTGGAAGCGCTAGAGCACCTGCCTGAGCAGCTGTGTGCAGCGCTTCAGCACCTGCTCGGTTCATACCCCACTGTTTGTGCCGAGCACCCAGGCCTCACAACTCTTGCGGTGCACGAGGTTCCGCTGACAGGTCACTTGAGTGTGAGTAGACCGTTGGCCTCGTTGTTTCAGTGGTTCAAGGTGGGCGACGAGGTTTTGGCATGGTTGTCAGGTCAGGGTCGACCCATGGCTGCTAAGGGTAGTGGTCAGAATCAGGACATTGAGCAGATTGGTGAGGTTGGCTGTGGAGTGGATGTGCCCGGTCGTCGCATAGCCTCCCAATGCTGCTCTAGTATTATGCAACAGCCCTACCATAGACCAACTGTATCTGGCCATGTCGTTGAAGGCGGTGATGCTGCGCAGGCAGATGTAGTTGCAAGGAATGCGGGGGTGCGCATGTACGGTATCGGCGGGGGAGCATTAGCAA